>WBMZ01015692.1:0-18957 GCA_013400975.1 Atrichornis clamosus
CGCGGCGGGGGCTGTAGGCCGGGAAGCGCGGCCGGGCGCGCGCGGAGAGGCGGCGGGACGGGCGCGCTCAGCCATCCCCCTCCGCGCCGGGCGCACTGCCCGGCCAGGCAGCGCACAGGCACGGGCCGCAGGCACAGAACAGCCCAGAAATGGGATCTGGCCTCACGAAGCAGTCACAGAATCACAGAAGCAATTAGGTTGGAAAAGACCCCAGAGATCATCGAGTCCAACCTATGACCGAACACTTCCATGTCAAGCTGACACGTCCAGTATTTCCTTAAACACCTCCAGGGACGGTGACTGCATCACGTCCCTGGGCAGCCCAACCCAGTGTTTAATCACCATTTCTGTGAATTTCTCCAAATATCCAGCCTAAACCTCCCCCAGTGCAGCTTAAGACTGTAACCTCTTATCCTGTCACTGGTTGCTTGGGAGAAGAGGCCAATCCCCCTGGCTACAGCCCACTTTCAGATAGTTATAGGGACTGATAAAGTCACTCCAGAGCCTCCACCTCTCCAGATTAAACACCCCCAGCTCCCTCACAGCTGCTCCTCACCAGACTTGTGCTCCAGACCCGTCACTAGCTTCATTGCCCTTCTCTGGACTCGCTCCAGCAGCTGAATGTGATTCCTGAATTGAGAGGGAGAATCAAGAGCTGCTACAGTTGAGACCTGCTCCTGAAGCACTGCTTGGTGACCTACTCCCAAAAACCAAGGACAGGGGCAAACTACACCTCTGGCTGGTGCCCCTGCCAACTCTGCTGGAAAGAAGAAAGCCAGGTCCCAAAACAAGGAATAGAAGTCTCCTGAAGGATTTGTGTATCATGCCAGTTTTCTAGCAGGGTGACATTTCCTCTGTGCCATTGTTACTTTTTCAACTTTCCAGGAAAACAAGTCCAACAGCTCACAGGTGGCAGCCTCTACCCAACCAAGATTTATTTCCACATGATGAGAAAAGATACATTAGCTGTTCCTCTTCTCTGCACAAGGGTGGTTGGCTTTTTTTTAAGGACGAAAGAGGACCAAAAAAGGAGGACTTACGCATCTGTCTGTTTTCTTTCTTGGCTAACTGTTTGAGTAATAGCTTGAAAATTACCAGCATTCCATTAGTTATCCTTTTCAAACAGATGGCTAATTGAATGTTAATAGCACAAGCAGGCAAAATGTTTTAAACACCACAAAACTCACAAATGGTTAGAGATGTTTTGAATGCCATAATCTAAGGGCAAGGTAAAGCCAAATAAATCTCAATGGGGGTAAGATCCCAGCCTGAAGCTTCCCACTGCTCTGTCTACTTAATAAACACAAGCCTTATGAAAACATACAGTATTTTTAAATCCTCTTTAAACAATGATGGCCTCAAGGACAGCAGATAGCTTCTTTCAATTAGTTCTGCTTTTCTTAATTCTCTCCAGCAACCACACTTCAGAAATCTTAATGTAATCCTTATCATGTCATCTCTAAGGGTCTGAATAAATAACAGAGGCAAGAGAAAGCTTTTTATTGCACTGGAGCAGAAGAAATGCTCTGTGATGTAGTAACACTAGACGAAGAGGTAAGGGTATCATTCCAGTTTAAGTCAAAGGGAGAAGAATTTGGCCCAGTAAAGCACTGACATTACAAAACAGATCATTACGTCAGAAATAAAACCAAAGCTTTTGAATTTCAATGAATTCCAGTACCTTTCTTCTCCTTATCAGACAAAACTTACTTGTAGTAGAGAACAACTTTCACATGCCAGAGTCCACCTGTCACTCACCATCAAGCAGCTACAGCCAAAGACCACAATCACAGCCAACACACAATGTAAATACCCACACCTGTAAATGTGATATTCAGAAGCTACAGAGCTACAGTATTAAACTAGGAAGGGAGCACTGAAGGAATGCCAGTTTGATGAGCCAAGAAGTTCCATGGCCTCTCCATTATTTCTAAAATTTTGGCCTATTTGCTCCCCAAATCACAGTACTCTGAAAACCAGGACAAACTTTTATCAACTTTTGAGACACCTGTGGAGAAAGTTTCAGAGCAGATGAGTAAGATGGAAATAGCAGTGGGCTCAGCTCCCCTTAGCTCTGCTCTTCAAGTCAGTCCTACATGAATGTCAGGCAGCACCTGGCATTGCTCTTTAACAGCTGGCAGTGCTCTCTAAGGGGCCAATGAAAAATGCTGTGATAAAGTTACTTGTCAGAATTGAGTGTTTCTCAGTAACTCAGCACACTATAGATGGAGGCTTGACCAAACAGCAGACAAAGAATGAAAAGCCCATCTGGAATCAAGGTGGCTGCAAGCTCTGGAGGTTAAATGTACTGTAGAGAACCAAAACAACATGATACAGTAAACAGACCTGGGTCAATAAGGCTTTTATTTTCTTCCTGTACCCACACACGTTTGCACGCTATACCTAAAGTGCCAGTTCAATTTTCCCACCCATCTTGCTTTGGTATGGAATCAGTGCTGGTCGAACCTCCTCCTTCAGGAACTTTGCCACCTGTTCGAGATGAGAAGGATGAAATCAGGGAAAGGGCTTGCTGCCTTCTCCACATTAAGACCTGCTTGTTTCACTGGGGTCTCTCTTTCACAAAGACACCCAACAGTCTTGTATGCCCAGGGTCAAAGGTGTGAAGCCACAGGGAAGACAGACAGGAAAGCCAGGGAAATAAAGAGAGAAATGTGTCTGCCTTAGTAGTACGGCCTGAGTTATGTAGCATACAAAAGAATGCAGGATTAAAGCACACATTGCATTACAACCCATAGCACCTGTGGCCTCTTTCCACTACTTTACCTGTTGAGGAGCACGTCCAGTGAATGAGGAGGGATCCAACAGGCTTTCAAGTTGTTTATGGATAGGGCTGAAGTAGGGATCAGCACGGACACGGGCAATGAAGTCATTATCACCCCCTTCCTGTTTCACAACAGCTGCTGCTTGCTGAGAGAGAACACGAATCTTCTCATGGCAATCCTGCAGGTGCAGGGGGAAGAAGATGTCATTGCTACTGACAGCACATGTTCATCTTGCCAACTTGTGCAGGAGGGAAAAATACCAAAGTGTATCACCCTGGACACTGCAAAAAGGAGACACAGTTTGGACAGCAGTGTCTCATATACCATTATATTAAACCAAGATTTTCCTCATCCTTTCACACCTGCCCTTTGAGGCTCTAACAGTCCGAATGTCACATACATTCCCTGTTGAACTGTAACACAAACTAATGACACTGGAATCGTTTATATTTCTTCAGATTTCCCAAATACTCTTAGGAGTCACTGTAGGGTTTTTTTTTTTCAGTTGTAAACAATGTAAAACATCTACAGATTTAGAAAAGAGAAAAGAAAAGAATCTGTCTAACTTAACAAGCAGTGAGACTATGCAAACCATGGCTTATATAAGGACAGAGTGAGAAAAAAAGCCCATTCCTGCAGAATCAATTGCTAAGAACAAGGGAACCCAACTGTAGTCAGGGGGCCCTGCAAAATCAGGTATTGCCATGCTGGCCCTAAAATACACCCATGTGGTTCCATTTACAGCCATGCAAGAATCTTCTCCTCAAATGTTTTATCCTTGATCAACAATTAGGATGAAAACAATCTCCTATTTTGTCCATCCAAAAGTCATTCTGCTCTAGCACTGACCTGCCTCAGGCGAACAGATCTTCTTTTGGATATTTAGGGGAGGAAGCTGTTCAGTAGTGGGGAAAGGAAGTGAGTTTCTGTGCTATAAGGTGGGAAAGCCTAGACAATCTACTGTTCCAAAGTTCCCAGCACAGGAAAACTGAACGTATGAATGTGAATAAGAACATCTTCTACAAAAGTACGAAACCCTACAGCTGTGTAACTGAACAGCACCAGAAAGAAGGCAGGTCAACAAGAGACACAAATGAATCATAGAACATGATTCACATGATGTGACCCTTAAATACATTTAGTTAGGAAGCTTAGTCACTGACCCTCTGACATCAGAAACACAGGATGAAAAAAAGAGGAAAAAATGTTTCCTGACTAATGTAATGGGTGAGTTGACACAAGTGTTTCAGAAAACTAGAACCACATATATTCTGCTCAAAGCTTCTATCAAACCCTTTTGCTATTTACTATCTTGCAAGTTTAACTTCTGTCCCTGATGTGGAAATAATCATAGAAGGAAAACTTACTATCTAAAAGGTATATGAAAGTAAGGTGTTTTATTAAGATGGAAATGTGATTATCAATTTTGACTTGAATTGTGAAACTAAATGGTAAGGAAATATAATGTAATTCTGCCTGGATTTATTTACTAAGGAAAATATTTAATTTCAGTTACTAAGGAAAATATTTAATTGCAGCTTGCTTGAACACAGGAACCTGAATGAACAACTATAAACAAAGTTGTTAATATACTGTACTGAATTAGGGAAGAATGACACATGAATGAGTGGTTCAGAATGGTCTTACTCACTTTTTTGTTAACAGCACTGATTCATCCTCTTTTAATTTATAAGGTAGCCAACTGCCAGCATGTTCCATTTAAAGAAGCCTGGCATGTGTTCCAAGTTCCTTCAAACACTTAAAAAAGGAAGACGCCTACTACTACCAAATATAAAAATAGGTCTCCCTCTTCTCCAACACAGCCAGCCAGATGAGCTCAAGCACATGGTGCTCCTAACAGAAAATAGAGATCTCCACAAGTGCTCTCCCCTCAGAGAGCAGAGTTTGGCTTTGCAGCATCAGTGTAGTACTAACAACTCTGTGGGAGCAGGTGAAGAGCAAAGAAAGGTGAGATAGGACAAGAGACCAGATACATTTGTTTCTCAGGAGACAAACACCAGGCAGTGAACAAAAGCATTTTGGACACAGCATTTGTACCTGACGATTGCCCCCTGCTTTCACCATTGCCATGATTATATTCTCTGTGGCCATGAATGGCAGCTCCTGCCGGATCCTTCTCTCAATCACCTTAAAAAAAACAAACAGAAAAAAATAAACAGCATTATAGAAGTTCTATAGACAACTGTGAAAGCTTTGTAGTGAAGTTTTTTTTCCTCTCCCCTTGAATCTCTAGGGCTGGACAAAGATTGTAGAATCACAGAAAAGTTTGGGTTAGAATGGACCTTTAAATGCTATCTAGTCCCACCCCGTTACAAAAAGCAGGGACATCTTCAACTAGATTAGGCTGCACAGAGCCCTGTTCAACCTGACCCTGAATGTTTCCAGGAATAGGGCATCCACCACCTCTCTGGGCAACCTATTCTAGTGTTTCACCACCCTCTTTGTATTAAAACTTTTTTCCAATATCATCTAAATCGTCCATCTGTTAGTTTAAAACCGTTACCCCTTGTCCTGTTAAAACAGGCCCTGCTAAAAAGTTTGTCCCCATGATGCAAAGACAAATTCTCATTTTGAACTTAGCTCTGGAAATCTAGATATCGAAGTTGATAATACTTAGAAGCTATATCTTGTAAGAGACATTATTGTGGAAAAGATGTACAATAATTATTTTTCTAACCTGTAGTAAATTACAGGACTGTATGAGATTCTGTCTAGACAGTATCTTTTGCTGCTAAGGTCTACTGATCCATTCTGTAGTTCAGGGAAAAATATTCTTTGTGAGGAGTTTTGTATTTACACTCTTTTTGGCCTCAACAACTATCCTTTCATGTATGTCCTACAACAGTGAGAATATGGCCAGAATAGAGGAAAATTCAGAAACCATTTGAACTAACAGATAAAAATGTAATCCTTGGAGTGGGAGGATTTTTATACACTTTGGCATAGTTGTAGCATTACCAAGGGCGTATATTATCTTCTGCTTTACCTTTGGATACACCACGAGTCCCTCGGAGATATTCTGCAGTGTACTCAGAATGATGTCAGCTGTGAGGAAAGCCTCAGCCAGACACACGCGCCTGCGAAACACACATACCCAGAGCCCTGGTCAGCAATGAAGGCCACGTTCAGGCCCACCTCAGGTCCTTTTGTTCTGTAAATAATTCTGTAACCAGCATTACTGTGGCCCTAACTCTGGCACCGTACTCCTTTTTTTCTCTTTTTGGTCAGTAGAGAGGAAGGGAGAAAAGGGTGAAGGCAGTGTTCAAGATTACACTGTGATTACACAGGTAGGAAACAGGGCAGCAATTTACATTATCTTTCCTTTTGTGTTCTATGTTCAACTGTTTGCTGATCCTACCCTCCAGGAGTAAGACATGCTGCATGCTCATGCTGTGCCTGGCTTTGCTCAGTGGGGAACTTCCAAAGGAATCCATGCATTTCGTGAGGGCTTCCTTCAAGAAACCAGCTCCTGGTCACAAAGGAGGCTCCTGACAAAAAGGAAAGGAGGGAAAGGAGCAGTTCGGACTGAGCTGTGTCAGGCAGAAGGTTCTGTGTCACAGTGTAGCAAACACAGCATTGCCCACCTGTGACAGCAGGGCCTGGCCCATCCTAAACTGTGATCTTTTAAAATATCCTAGTTCTTGAACCTCGTGCTACATCTAAGCCCTCCAATTCTATCAGAGTGTCTTAAAAACAACTTTGCTGGGTTGTAGATGGATTGGACTTTCTCTGGCTTGTTCTCCTTCCAAAACACGACAGCTTTAACAAGAAAAATCCGAGGCACAGATTTTTCTAATTGGTTTATGAAGTGGACAAATGAGTCTTCTATTAGATGAGATCAAAATAAAATCTGAAGCATTCTAGTACATCTCTCAATGCTCAGTAGCTATTGGGAAATAAACACACCATGTCAACCAGTATCCAATTTCCTAAATTTACATTGCTTTCTGCTGCCTATGCAGCTCTTTTCTTAACAAGACTAGCAGCTGTGGAGTAAAGTCCTTTTGGGAAAAATCTGCTATGCTTTCATGAAATTTTATGCAGAAATTATGTTTATGGAGACATTTTAAAAATAACGTTCTCATCAGCAACCTTAATGCTAATCTATAGCAAAAACTCCTGTTCTTTGTTCCACAAGCATCATACTTCAGAAATTAAGAGATTTCTAGGATTCTAAGAGATCAAATTCTGCAAGAGGACACAACTTTGAAACCAAAATGTTTCAAAGGTAAATATGAGCTTTATGCAAATTTAGTACTAAACAAAAGATGGAAGCAATGAATTTAATTGCTGTAATTTACTTGATAATAATTATAGATAACTTCTGCTCAGCTCAAAATAGGTGTAATGAAAAATCATAAAACAAAGCAAAATTTGCTGAGCAATGTCCTAAAGACATGCACAGAATTTCATGAAACTTTTTAAAAAAGTAATTATGTTCTTTTGCTAGGATCTGAGCTACTTCTTGTAAAGAACAACATTTTGCAAGAGATTAAAATATGTTTCTGCAGAATACTTGGAGGGCTAAGGTATTGGATTATTCCTTAAGAAGCAGAAAAAAAAGCAGGGTTAAAAAACCACATTGAAAACAAGGAGGAAAATTAGAGAAATGTGAGTACCGTAATACTGTGCTGTTGAAACATGAAGACTGTGAGAGCAATTTATTACCACGGCTTCTGTATCCTTCCCTCTCACTACTGCCTTACTCTGCAGAAGATCTTGACATTAAACCAAAAGAAGAGTTTTTATCTGATGTTACATAGGAAACCAGTTTGTAGTCGCTGGGTTCTCTGGAGACTGCTTTTTGTCACGGTAGTATCTTGCGGGTTTAGTTTAAAGGCACTATTTTCTAAATAGGCCAAAGGACCTTTCTGCACAGTGCCTCCTGCAGCTGCTGCATGGCACGACGTGGACAGACCTGTTGGCGCTGTCATCCAGCGTTCGCTCAAACCACTGCACCGAGGCCGTCTGCAGGGGATCCATCACCAGAGTCATCAGGTGCCGCGCGAGGCTGCAGCAGCGCTCCGAGCGCATTGGATTCCTCTTGTAAGGCATTGCACTTGAACCTGCGCAAGGAGGAAAAGGGGTGGAAACAGGGCAACAGAAGGAGTGAGTTGAGGAAGAAAAGATGAAAGTCCTCCCCCAGGAAAGGAAAATGTGTCAGGAATCATTGTTTTAACTAAAGCGTCAAAACACAACAATTTTCTACAGGCAATATGGAATAAAGAAAATGACACCACCACCTTCCCCTTCAGATCAGAAACATCCAAATGTGGGCAGAGAAAAAGTGAGAAGACATTTTCACAATTCTACAAAACAGAAGTACTACCACATCAAAAGGACAAACAGTCTCCCTTTTTAATGCAGTATTCAGCACCTTCTCATTAGGCTACCCATGGCAATCTTAGCAGCGTTTGAGCCTCCACTGCTCAGGAACGTTGTCCTTCAAAGTCAGATACCTACACTGCTGCCTGTTGCTCTAGTGAATGGATATAAAAATCATCCACGGAACGTAGAATGGTACAAGAACCAGACAGGACTAAGGCTTAATTTGCTGATTCATTCTATACAACTATTTAGGGGACCTGAACTTTCTTCCAGCCAAGAGCCAAAGCACTGGATTTCCTTTTCCCTTTCTAGCAATGTCAGAATGACATAATTGGTATTCTTCTGGCAAGGGTTCAGCCTAGTTTAATTGTTCCAAATTTGTCTGCTTATAAAGATCAGAATGCTGAGTTAAGCTGAAAACCTACTTTCCAGTCAGCTTCATGAGAAATGGAAAACATTAAGCGCTCCTCAGACCCACATCTTCCTCTCTAGGCAATGGGACATACATGGCTACATCTGCTCCCACCCAACCCAGGAAGTGAACAAATACAAATGTGAATTTAATTACTTAATATACAAAAACCTTTAGGTAAGGTGTTTTTCTTTTTTTTCCCCCCCTTTTTCTTTCAAAAGGACCCAAAATACTAATAATGTCAACTCCAGATAATTAAAAGCAACTTCTGTCAGTGACATTTCTAAGTTTATTTAAGGGGCCACACAACATAAATGAAAAGACACATACACTGGTCCAGGAAATGTCTCTCATCCCTTACCAATCTGGTCTTTCTCAAAAGGCTCCTCTATCTCCTTCAGGTTGGCCAAAAGACGAATGTCTGTGCAAATCTAGAAAAAAATCGTAAGAAATTAACAGAACCAAACTAACACCCACCAATATATCTTATAGTTAGATATTGAAGACTTGCTCTTGAAGAAGTGTTTGCATCTGTGTCCAAGAAGTAAACTGGGGGCAGTGAAAAATTTGACAAAAAAATGACACTGCAATCACACTTCCTGGCCTAAAAATGTCAGTTAACAAAACAAAGGAAACAGCATGTCCACTGTATTAGATGAGAACAGGACTCCAACAAGGGCAAGTGTTCGCAGGGAATGAAAGACAGATCAGAAGAGAATGCTGAAAATGCATAACAAAATTACACAGTGGATTGCAAACACAGATAATGTGCGCTCACTGAAACAGGAAAAATCCAAAACAGAAGAAAACACCACCTATCACTTTAGCCCAAGAGAAGGAAGAGGGAGGGAGCAGAGATAAATCAATGAAAAGAATCCACAACGACAGAGAGAATAATACCATTATCAGAAAGGCAATTAACTAGGAGCCAATGGTGAAATTTAAAAACTCATACACCACTAGGAAAAACATTTACTCTAATTGGATCAATTTGGCATAGATTAGACTAATATCTGGTGCGGGATTTGTTAACCCATCTTAGAATCTGCTCAGTAAACGTGCTTTATTTGTCACTGGTCTTAAGATCTTTGCGATTTGAGTACTAGGCATGTACCCAGTGGTGAACTTACACGATCACAAAGAAAGCATCTGAACAAGGAACACCAGTGTTTCTCAAGAAATGCATTCTGCACCATGACCACCTTCTCTTCAAGATCTAAAACGTTTCCTCCTCTCCCCAATGTATACAGGTGGGGCGCTCACCTTGTGTATAGAAGCCCCCAGGCTGGCCAGCACAGACAGGACTCCGATATCCACCTTGCGACTATAGGTCTGCCCTGTGACCATGTAAGCCCTAGAAATAAACACACAGCTTGAGTGTTCCAGCCAGATACAACAGTACTGCAAGACTTTGAGCAAGGAGTGACATGAGTCTTAAAGTGGGGGACTGTCACTCTGCCCCGATGAGAACAACTTTGGATTCAGGCCGTCAATTTCTTGGGGCAGCGTGCAGATGGGAGAGAGGTAAACAGAGGAAAAATGGACAGCTGTGCTTTGACAGGGAGACAAGTAGAAGTGGCCTATTTAGGAAGTGAAGTTTCATGCGGGAAGGTGCAACTGGGAATGGAAGATGGCAAGGGGGAATGAGTGAACAGCAAAACACAGATGTCAGTTTGGCAGCCAGGGGAATCTGGCCCAACACCATCAGCAGGAGTCACAAATTGCTAAGTATGCTTGTTACATACCGCTTAAATCCTGCCTTTGCAGTCACTAATCTGTCCAGTTCTTCAACCTTGGCGTGAAGAAAAAAATAAAACAGAGTTCATAATACAACTCAGTAAGGTCAGCAAGACCAAAACGATCCTTTGCTTTTCTCAGTTTACTGTCAAAAGATCTTTTACTTTCTGTGAAGCATCTCTTCCTAAATGCTGCTCACTTTCACATAGAGCCTTGTCAGTGAGCCCCAGAGGGATCACAGTGCCCTTGTCAATTTGGTGCCAGAATCTCCACGTTCCCTCAAAGAGAACAGCATTCCAGAACAGAAAAGCGCCAAGGCTGCAAGTCTACACCCTGGGCCGTCTGACGTACTTTATTATGGTCTCCCTCAAAGAGCTGCAAGAAGCTGGCTTGAGTGCCAGTGGTGCCTTTTACACCCCGAAAGCGCAGGTCATCCCGAGCCCGCTCCAGGTTCTGCAGGTCCATGCACAAGTCCTGAATCCATAAGCAGCAGCGCTTCCCCACAGTGGTGAGCTGGGCAGGTCTGAAAACAACCAAGAACAGAACATGACTCACTGAGGATTTGCACAGTAACTCCACAAGGACCACACTTTGCTGCTGAGTCTGCCATTAAGACCTTCGTACAGATTCATTTCTCTGACTCATCTGACCAGAAGTTAACAAGATTTGGCTTAGGCAGAAAGATGTACCAGCACATATATATCACCAGTAAGCGGTACTGAAGATGCAATCATTCCTTTCAGGAATTAGGTGGAATTAAATTACCAGAAAAAGGCAATTGTGTGTTCACGTGCCAGGCGGGCGCCCCCTGCCGGCTCGCAGGGGGTGGGCCAAACGCGGGGTGCACCTGACCCCCAGCCCAGTTCTGGTCACCCAGGGCACGGGGGGCATCCTGGCTGACGTACAGCACCCGTGGGGACTTGGCAGCGTAGAAACACCTGAGTCCACTTTGTGATTTTAAATGATTCCTCTCAGGGATTGTTCCTTCTTATTTACAAAAATGCGTTCCTCAGCCTCTGGGCAAACACACTTCAACAATGCTGTCAGCCAGCACTTCTTGTAAGGCCTCTACCTTGAAATAAGTCACTGCAAGCTTCAGCTACACTGTCCCCCTGCAAATGCTTTGAGAGGTAAAAACTGGGGTGTTATGCAGAACCCAGAAGCTGAAATATTTCAAATTACCCACATGAACTCGAAAGAAAACCTCTCTACTACTTCAAAAAACCATCTGCACATGAACAAGGTGGGCCTGATTACGCTCAGACATAAAAAGCAAGCCTATAAGATCTGGAAGCAGGGACAGGTGATGCAGGAGGAATACTAAGAATTTCAACACTGCAGGGATGGAGCAAGGAAAGCCAAAACCCACCTTGACGAATTTAGTGTGGGATGTGAAAGACAACAAGATTGGCCTCTGCAAGCACGTAAGCAGGAAGAGGGAAGGCTAGGAAAAACATGGACCTGACCATAAATGGAGCAAGGGTCCTGCTGACAAAGGACAGAAAAGGCTGAGGCATTAATGCCTTCTTGACCTTAGTTTTTATGATTTCACCTTGTATACAATTCTTGAATACTCCTCTGTCCCCTTTTCAAGAGCCGAAATAAAACTAACACAGAGACTGCTCCAAAAAGCTGTAGATAAAGTGGGCCCTAGGATTAGAGCTGATGGAACTGACACGGCATATAGAGCAAGACAATCAGAGACCTGACCTGATGCTTTCATTCTCCTTTGGGAGAAATTTTCAAGTGGCAGACACCGAGTCTGACACGACCTGTGCTTAATTTTCCTGCCTCTGCTGTTCCGTATCACTGGGGTAGAAGATCCAGGCTTACCTAATGGTGTAGTTTAATGCTTCTGAAAACTGTCTTCATGAAGCAGGACTGAACTACCCCAACAGTAGAAACACCCAGATCTTGTTGTCCTTTGACTCAGTAGCTGTAGCAACAAGTAGCCAGTAACAAAGCTTTCTAGGCTACAGTTGAAAATAACTTGGAGAAAAAGAAAATGTGACTGGAAGACAGTCACGCTTTTTTGGAACAGCCCGGAATATGCACATCTGTGTTTGTCTGGAAGTCATTCTTTATGAAGCTGTGTTAAAGCAACTGCTGACAGCTAGTCAAAGCAACAGTCCAACTTCCTGAGACAAGTCTGGAGTCAGGTACACACTCCTTTTCTGAACCACCAACTGCCACTGGTCAGAGATGGGGAAAAGGATGAAAAAAGAGCAGTAGCAGGTCAATTTAATCAAAGCACAGATGACAAAAAGAAAGCAAAGGCTGATGGCTACTTACTGGTAGTGAGTGAAGCCCAAAGCAGGCATGTCAGCGTACTTCTCAGCAAAGTCGGCCAGCCGGCTGATCACCCTTGCGAGCTGGTGGAAGCAGGAAGGATAGAAAAGAGGTGGAATGAGAGAGAAAAAACCCCCCAAACAACACAGCATGCTTAAGCACAATATTGTGAAAAGAAAGGGGGGGAAACAATTGTGCAGCCCCCTCTAATTGCAGAATATGGTGTGTTTCATTTTTCCAGGGCTTGTATGCAATTTCTGCTTGTAACAAAACACAAGCAAGAGCTAACACAAGTCACTGGACTTAAGCTCAAACTAATCCTCACACCCAACCCAATCCTGCAGCTGGTTCATCCTAGGGTATTTTCTTTAGTCCTGGAATTGGTCAGAAATAAAACTTCTCTGGGTATATTTGACACACGTACAATCCAGGGCAAACTGGATGCTAACACATTCAGGTCAGACAAAAAACACTGCACTACACTTTCACTGTATTTGACCTAAGAATTGTATTATATAGTTTCTTGAATGCTGACACACTCCTAGGAATATAGCTATGGGTAAGCCTAAGATAACCCTGAAAGCAATACAGTTGCTTTCTAAAACTAGTACCTGTGGCACAGACAAACAAGGAGTTGCTTGTAATTCCCACTGTGAGCAAAAAGGTTTTGGGGAAAGACTTAGGAAAGGAAGGTAACTGTTCACTTTTTTGAGAACAACCCAGACAGACAACTTCTCCTCCTCCTTCCACAAAGATTTAGGAAAATCCAAGTTAGACACAGGCTATTCACAGGACATGAGTGCTCCCCAATTCTGAGACACTGTGCAGAATCGCCTTCTCACCTTGGGTAGCAGCAGGTTAAATCCATCACGGAGGACAATCAGATCCTGAAAGAAGCAAAAAAAGGAACTTTGGGCCATCCATGTTCAAAGGGACAGACATAATGATTTCTCTCAGAGAAGACACAGGTAATTAAAATGTGCTTTGTTGACTTAAAAGTCTCTTCTTAAAACAAATGCTTTGCTTTCCTTCTTGTAACAGAACTTGCACTGAAGCTGCTTATGACAAAAATGCTGGATCCTCCATCGCTCCTTTTATACTATCCATGGAAAGTTATAACGAGTGATGGAAGACCTGTTTCCATCAACTGCCTATGAATGATTATTTTGAGGTACTTGGGATACCCATGGAATGACAGACTAAATCATACAGTTCCAAGTGGAAAATACAGGCACTGTGGGCTGAAGACAGCAGGAAAGTAAGTGGACTGATGAGGCACCAGTCATCTTTACTCCTTCTTTTGAGACTGAGGTACAGCTCGGTGCAAGTGGCACAAGGAAGGTGACATTACCCAAAAGTCAGACAGGCTTGCAAAGCAGTAGAGGAAAAATAATCACACAGCAGCTTCTCATACACCAAAAGCAGTTGTGAAGTTGCAATGGCTTGTGGAACAGCAACATATACAAAGAAATTAGACTTCACTTTGCACTCAGTTTTAGACAAGGTTTTTGACAAATATTTTCACTTCTGTAGAACGGTGGTACTTCCTTTTTCACTTAACACACTTATCCATTCTCTTGGCCACTGAAAAGCTTATTTTACCCTGAATTAATGCAGGGGTTCAAAGCAACAATTGAAAGTTCATGGGGCCTTGTTTTGTAAGTCAGTGAACTCTTGTCCTGGTGGTGTAACTGATATATCACACAGTTCACATGTTTCTGCACGTGTTTGCAACTCACATCTCTTATCTCCTTGAATATTTGACATGCAAGCAGAGGTTACAGAACAGTCTCCAGACAGAACTTGCTTCACATCAAAAGAAAGATAGGGTAGCTAGGTTAAAGAGGAATTAACTTCAACATTGAAATTAATAAAAAGGTCTGAAATATGTATTTAACATTTTATAAAGAAAAGTTTAGGAAGAGCTATAAAATAAACAACTGTAGCCTTGTTTAGCCCAGCTCTGCAGGCAGGAAACTGGAAATTGTTATTACCGTGTTATCCCCTACGTAACAGGAAGTTGCTCCAAGGTGAATGATTGCTGCAGCTTTCGGACAGCAGTGGGCAAAGGTGTGAACGTGGGCCATCACGTCGTGACGCAGCTTCTTCTCTTCCTCTGCTGCCATCTTGAAGTCAATGTTGTCCAGATTTGCTTCCATCTCCTGTATCTGCTCATCCGTGATAGGAAGCCCAAGTGACTGCAAGGGGGAAAGAAGTTTCTATTGCTTTTTCTCTTTACCAACCAACTTGAGACAGAAGCTGTTTAAATAATTTCCTCCCATATGACATCTCACAGAAGGGGTCAATTTGGCATAATCAAGCTGTAACAGCAAATGCTTTCATTCTAGGGATCTGCAACCTTTTCCAATAGGATAGGACAGTGTTCATTCTTAGATGTTCCTCTTGGGCTTCATACTTTCCTCAATCATGTAACATTCCTGTGAAAACTACAAAAATTGAGACACATGGGAGAAACTGATATAAAAAGAGTATAGTTTAACTTTCTTTTAATGAAGTTTACCTTTCCTAATTTCAGTCTGAATATGAAACTTTGCAAAATCAGTTACTTGAATGGAAGCAGGAGATGAATGCACCTCGTTCATGTTCAAAAATAACTGTTAGAGCTTTTCAGCAAGCTGACTTAAAAACAGTTATCAAACCACAAGATTATAAACCGGTGTAACTCTTGCACAAGCTGACTAAGATGAGAAAAATGTATTTTCCTGATACTGAGAAATTAAAAGCCTCACAATGAACTTGGTGTTACTGCCTTTTCCAAATTAAAATGCTATTTCCCAGTGCATTAGTAATGAGAAATCACCCATCAGGAAGTTTCCAGGATTCAAAGTATTTCAAAAACTGGTTCTGTTCAGAATCAAAACTGAAAAAAACGTTTTGCAGATGCGGAACCTGGAAATGAAGAAGAAAGCAAGTGAAGCAGATGTATCTTCAAGGTCCTCACCAGACAATCAGCACCCAAATTTATGATGTTGCAAGAATATACATGACCGTCAGTGTCCAGATAAATGAGGAAAAGCACCTGGCCCCACACTGCTGCCTTTGAGGTATGCTGATACAGACTGTAAATGCCTAAAAGCACAGGCAACTCAGCAGGCAATACGCTCTTGTGCCACGAGTGTAATCTCAACTAAAATCTCATGCCTTGCTCAGACATCCATGATCCTTTGGGAAAAGCTGACCACAGTGTGCAGTCATACTGAGAGGAAAGAAATAACCCTCTGCAAAAGGCACGACTTGTCATAGGAACACATGCAAAGTAGGGTAGTGCCAAGATAAATGATGTTCTCATCTGTCCACAAACATGTGAGGCCTCTTCCCAATGAAATCTTGCTGGTATTGGCAGTACCTTGGGAAGAAAACAATCGAATGTCCTTCAAATGTGTGCACCTAAGAAAGCTAAGTAGGAAATACACACGAGGGAGAACACAAGGTTTTCCCAAAGTACCACAGGTCAGTGAGGCAGGGCAGGGCAGAGCAGGCAGATGACATGGCACAGCTCCTGCAAACAGAGTGAGAACACTGGGCTGCTCATCTAATAAAGAATATATGACAGAAAAAAAATGGAATTAAATTGGACAGAAAAAATAGATCGAGGGTTACTACAGAAAGAGAGAAAACATTTATATTTTACATGTGCAAAACATAAGTCAGTTTGATGCTGCAGGATGTCAAAGCTACTTCTGTGAGAAGGGAGAGCTCCATGAAATTTGTACTTGACTTTAAAATAAAATTAAGTCAAGAGTTCAGGATGAAGTGTTAACAGAAGAATCATAACACAAATGAATTTATGCAAAAAAATAAACTAGAGTTTTGGGATGGGCATAAACTCAAGACACTTCAGCTCTTAACCCAAACTTTAAATGCTGCCAGTTGGGAAGAGATTAGCTTTTCTTACTAATGACATGCTTTGCTAAATCTGCTCTTTCAAACTCCTGGTATTGCCTGCTGAAAGGAACAAAACACTGCATGGACTTTCTGTCAAATTTTGTTTCCGGTGAAATAATTTTTCCATTCTTATTTCACATATTCAAAGTAGACCACTTGAAAATTTCTCCTATTCAGCAGAGTGAATATTGAAACCATTTGCCTGGCCGTGTATTTCACCTAAAATTTTATCACTGAACTGCATGTCCTCTCTCTTACCACTCCCTGCAACTTTCAGAAAATCTGTGGTTACATCTTCCTAAATCTGATTTACTGCAAGACAAAAGTAAGTATTGCCCACAGTTCATTTGTCACCTTTTGGATTTTACCACATCTGAAAAGCAATTCTATGTATCTTCAATAAGAATGACTGAAGAAGCAACCTGTGAATGTCTTGAAAGCGAGCATACGTGCTGCAATAAATATTGCCATAGATAATTTATTACCTGGTATTTGGGTTGGGTTTTTTTTTCATCTTCTGTAAGGAAGCTAAAGAAACTGCTCGTACGTACAACAAACTGATTACTGACAGAGCTAACAGGTGCTGAACGTAGCTGACTCTTCCTCCTTTAGTCCAGAGCTGACATTAGATGACAAACTGCTCTGGAATGACGAGACAGATAAAAATAGTAGTCTCCCTCTTCCCACCATGAAAAGAGAGCTCAAGAAGTCGTAAGATCTGCCTCTACTTTCTGGGAGCAAAACTCTGGGGAGGCAATGGGAGGGAAAGCAAGGGTCAAGAGACAGAGGAGCCCCAAGTCCAGGGCTGGAGAGTGGAAACCTGGAAGCCTCAAATGGGTTCTTTCAAGCAGACTGCTTTCTCCTATCGGGCAACTCATGTATTCTCTTCTTGAACAAACGAAAACTGATTATCATCTGCTGGAACTGATATGACTATGTTAAAATTGTCATGCTTTGAACATGCAAAGCTCCTCAAGCATGTGTTCATGGTATTGGCACTTTCTATGTTAGGTGAGATTTGCAGTCTGCTCACTCCAGCATCTGAACTGTGACAAAAAATCAGGCACGTGGTACTTCAGAAGGTGACTTCTGTTTAGCACAGCTGTATGATTACATCTCCAGCTTCTAAAACATGGTGCAGCACACTATTGACGAGGCTTCTGTAGTGACACGATCCTTGTGTGGAGAAGGAACGTGTTAATGACACTGTGCACTGCTTGTTCATTCTCCAGCATGGTGCTTCTCTGCCTTAGCACTAAAAGTAACAGCCAGACCTAGTGCTTGGATTGCTTCCTAACAATCCCAGTACTTTGAAAATGGAAACCGGACTCTGTACGAAACAAATGAGCACCTACTGAATCTGAAAGCTAAAGCCATTCTGTCAGAAACTGGGGTAGTTTTGCGGGTTTTTTTTTTTGGGGGGGGGGAAACACATTACAGCTTTTTCACTGTCAAAAACCTGGTAAGAGTCACAAGGAATCAAGCTAGTGCATCTTAAAAACTGTGTCTCAATTAAGATATAACAATGGCTGTACATGTATCCCTAATTAGGACCAAACTCAAAGTCAGAAGGTTTAGCTTAAACTACATGTTAAAAAAGTTAACTTTATAAACTTTACTAACACCACAGCTTGCAATCATATGGATATACTCTTAGTTGCTGCTTCCTGCTTCCTAACAGTTAATACATGACACCCAATCTCTTGTGGTATTACTCTTTTTGTGGCACTTAGCCTAAAAGAAACATCACAACCACTTGTCGAGTAAATGTTCTGCTCACTTTGGCCAAAAGTAAACTTATCTCGGAAAAAAGGCTATCTGAAAACAACTGGCTGCAGATGCAGGGGGTGGTCCGGTTGGCACGGACTGACAGCCACCGGATTGAACGGGACAGTGGACCTCATCCGTCACACCTCCTGGAAAGCAAACAGCCGAGAGCTTGGGAAGGACACCCATGTTTGCTCAAAGGCAACCCCTCACCAAAGATTGCTTAGCAGAGCTTTTACAAAACCAACTTTACAGTGCAGGCGAAAGGGCAATGGGGAGGGTCTGAGAGGAGAAGAGGCGATTTGCTGAGGGGTGACAGGTACGCGGAGGATTGTGTACAGAGAGCTGGGTAACCCTGAGCTCGCACACCCCCCACCCCCCGCAACACGCCAAGGAGGGCCTGGATGTTGCTCTGGTCGGTTTTCCCCCGCTCGGTCGCGTTTCCCGCCGGTTCCCGGGCCCTCCTCCGCCAGAGCCCTTACGTGAAACGGGACGTGAAGATGCCCTGGCACCACACGCTTCCCCCGCCCCGTCCCGCCGTTACCTTCTCGGCCTGGGCGAGGTAGAGCCAGAGGCGGCGCCAGGTGCCGAACTTCTTCCTCTCGCTGAAGTTGTAGCCCATCTCGGCGCTGGCGTACCGCGACACCAGCGGGGAGCGGTACCGCGCCATCACGTCCTCCTCCTCTCCGGGGGCCGCCATGGCAGCGGCGGCGG
>WBMZ01015693.1:0-78898 GCA_013400975.1 Atrichornis clamosus
CGGGCGGTGGGTGCCGGGGCCGGGCCCGGCGGGGCGGGTCCCGGGGCTGGGGGGTCCCGAGGTGGGGGTCCCGGGGCTGCCAGGCCGGGCCGTGCCCCGCGGTGGTCCCGGTGCGCGGGGCTGGGTGCTCGCGGGACCCATTGCCACGTAGAACCAGCTAAGCCATGCCGTGCGCATCCATGCGGGGCTGTGGAGCGGGAGAAGGGCTCGGTCCCTGGCGCGGCAGGCGCTGCCTCCCCCAGAGGAAGGCGGGGACAGGAGGGAGCCTCCGTGCAGCGGCCGCGGGACCGAGCGCTTTCCAGGAAATGGTCATGGTTCCAAGGCTGCCAGAGCTCCAGGAGCGTTTGGACAACGCTCTCAGGCGCAGGATGGGATTGTTGGGGTGTCTGTGCAGGACCAGGAGTTGGGACTGATGATCCTTGTGGGTCTCTTCCAACTCAGGACATTCTGTGGTTCTGTTCAGAGTACCCCCCAGCTGCTCTCCGTATCCTCAGCAGAGACACCTGAGATAACACTGTAGTGAAGTCACATTTCCGGTAGGCTTTTTTGGGAGCGTTCTCACAGAAAGTTCCCCTGGTGTTCCTTCTGGTGTGGTGCACGGGTAGGCAGAAGGCAGAGAAAAAGCCCTTAGCTTGGGAAAACACAACCCCTTTGTGCTGTGTGACAGAGACCTGCTTGGTCAGCTTCTTGAGTGGCTGAGTCTGGTAGAGGCGCTCATGTATTGAACTGTAGCACATTATCAGGAGTAGCTAAAATTGTCATTCAGTGTCTTTGTTGTGAGTGTAATATCACCTTGCCATGGGTTAATCAAGTTTCCAAGGACTTTCAACTCAGAAACGTAGCCCGGGTCCACTGATGAATTTTCTTTCCTGCCTGCTGGTGTTCTAGCTGTGGAAGTACATGTGCTAATCTGACTTTTCCTGCTCTTTTAGATCCTTAAAAATGGGGAACACGAGCAGCGAGCGAGCGGGGCTGGAGCGCCATGGGCACAAGGCCTCCCGAGGGGACAGCTCCGGAGGAGCCATCAGTACCAAAGAGGGTGACAGACCAAAAATCTTAATGGACAGTCCTGAAGATGCAGACTTGTTCCACTCAGAGGAAATGAAGGTACTGCTGGTTTGTGCTTCCAGCATTACTCTCTTGGAATCTGTCAGTTGTGGGGCTGTTTGCAGCCTGCAGGAATTCTGTCACTGACTTCACACAAGGCTGACCATCCCCATTCCTTTCCATGCCAAGAAGAGAGAGTGCATGGACGTTCAGGCAGGTATAATGAGTGTAATGGCATGGCCTTCAGCAAGAATTAATTGTAGAAGAACTGAAATGTAACTGGCTCAAAGCTCCAAGGACAAGGCCCCAGGTTCCTCTGGATCCTTAAGGCCTTTGCAGTTAACAGTGACATTTTACTTGTCTATTCTTTTCCATATTAAAAGATAGGGGGGTTTTTTTGCTTAGTGTTAGAGGGATTGTCAGAAATGTCTTGCTGCATATTGTGTTTCATGAGAGCATCTAACAGTAAATTACACTTACATTGTGACTGTTGGACAGAACTGTGAATTTTGAAACTTTTGATGAGCTCAGGTCATTTCTTTGTAACCTAATTGGGTCTGGAGGGAGAGGCATTATTTTGCCTTCCACTCTTTGAAACACCTTTGCAGAATTTGTGCAAATTAACTTGTGAATAGCCTCTAGAAATGCAGCTTACACTCTGCATCTGACAAAAACTACTTGTAGTAGACTTTTACCTTAGAGAATCATGACTGAGGGCAAAAAAAGCCTTCAGTACAGCACAGGTTGTCCAAGTCTGCCAGGAAAGAATCTTTTTTGATTAAGACATTGTGCTTGTAGGCTCCATTGGAGAAAGAAGAATTTCTGGCTTGGCAGCAAGACCTGGAGGTGAATGACAAAACCCCCACTCAAGCTCGGCCAACAGTCTTTCGCTGGACAGGAGGAGGGAAAGAAGTTTATTTATCAGGGTCCTTCAACAACTGGAGTAAAATTCCTCTGACAAGGAGGTAATTAAGTGCTGCTGCAGTGGTGTTCCCCATGGACTGGGAGTGCTCAGTGCCCTGAGAAAGGTGGTCAGCTGAGAGATGGGATTGATCTTGGATTTACCACTGTCCTGCTTCTCTCCTCAAGCCCTTGATGAGAATCTGACTTTTCCATTCTTGGATGGCACAGGGTAGAAGTAGAGCTGTGTGTCAGTATTAAAGGAATGATTTTTTTCACTGGGCACGACACACAAATGACCAAAGCAGTCCCTGTTGTGCAGTCTGTGCCTGGAGTAGGGTTGGTGTGGAAGGGGAAGCTGGTTGTAAGCACAGTGTCTCTGATGACACATCCTTGCCATGTCAGTGGCTTTTGCCCAGCTCAAATGATCCAGAGGCTGCGGCCTTTTGAGCAGCATCAAGTGTTTCTCAGTTTTTTTGAGATGCTGGTAAAGCCTTCTGAAGAATCAGTTCACAGCACAGGACTATGGCAATTGCCATGCAGGAGCTCTTCAGACCCAAAGTAACTCAGAAGTATCAAGTTGCTGCTTTTATCTACTCATTGTTACTTTATTTCTTAGCGTCTGGGAAATGCAATTTATGATGGCAAATGCTGAAAGGCCAGGAAATGTGAGAAAGCTGATCTTGTTCCATCAGCAGGAGTCTCACAGATAGATGAGGTCTCACGTGCTAACCAGTACCATGAAGATGTGAGGGTGACTTTACAAAAGCTGAGTGCCAGTGATGTCAGGAATGTGGGGGGGCTTGCTGCCACAGAGGAAATTATCATGAGGATTAATCGTAATTTGATTCTTTAGATTGCATCAGAGATTTCTCTTGAATGTGGCACTGCCTTTTTAAGGTTTTGCACGTTGAGGAGGCTTATGCTCTGTGTCACAGTTTATAGACCAGTGTGCTTCCCAGAACATTTCAGGGCTGATTGCTTGTCTTAAATTCCAGTCACAATAACTTTGTGGCAATCCTGGACCTGCCAGAAGGAGAGCACCAGTACAAGTTCTTTGTGGATGGACAGTGGACACATGATCCTGCAGAGGTAACATTTGCTTTGAGTCACTGTTTATTGATGGAGGCATCCAAAGAGGAGAAACTGGCTGTTCAAACTGGTGAAAGAGAGGGTTCTGATCCCAGCTGGCCTGGTTGGCAGCATCAGACTGAGCCTCAGAGGGCAGGAGATGCAATGAGGGACAGGATCTCTTGGCCATTGTTTTATAGGTGATGCCAAGCTTTTCTTGCCTAGTGCCAAGCTGCCTTTTAGAGCACTGTAGCACTGCTGACAGCCCAGATCTCACTGTGCTGTCCTGGCTCTCTGTGCCAGGATGCTGCTACTGCTGCTCTACATCTTTTCATAGTCCAGTAATTGTGCCAAAATCTACCTGTTCTTCCTCCTCTGCTATAAAGTGTGCTTTAACCCCAGCCCACCCAGCAGTTCCCCACCTGTTTCAGAACTCAGTATCCAGACCAGCTGGTTCCAGTCTTCTTGCTGTCCTGGCAAACCTCCCAGAGTCTCCTAGAATTTACCTTGCAGTGCATGTAGCTGTTTGAACCCTCTGCCTTGGCCTCCAGCCTCAGCTTTGTAGCAAACCAGCAGTACCAGCCATGCTGTGTCCTGCATCAGCCCTGCAGATCCCAGCCTGGCTCCAAAGCCCTGGAGAGCTGGAAGTGAAGCTCCTGGTGCCACAGGTAACTCCAGCCCAGAGCTGACCCTCGCCTTGTCTGTAGCCCCGTGGGCCTGGCAGGTTCAGCTTGGCATTCTCCCCTCCCAGTCCTTAATCCTGCCCTTGCTCTTAACCTAACACTGAGCTCTTCTCATATCTGGTACTGTCGTATTTTAAAAGCAATATTCCTCGTTCTTGGTAATGCTGATCGTGTAGTTTTGAGACTCTATTAGTCCCACAGGCTTTTTTTGTTCTGATTTTTTGTGTCTTGTCTCTTCTCAGCCAGTAGTAACCAGCCAGCTGGGTACTGTCAACAACATCATCCAGGTGAAGAAAACTGACTTTGAAGTGTTCGATGCTTTGATGGTGGACTCCCAAAAATGTTCAGACATGTCTGGTATGAGCTTACTGGTAATTTTATATCACACTTTTTAGAGCTGTTAAAAATTTAATTTTCCTTTTTACCTGGAGTTAAAGCTGCAGTACAGATTGATCTCCACTTGCGTCAGAGCCTGTGGATGTGTGCAGGAATCACAAAGGGAGAATGTGGAATGCACAGAGGAGCCCTCTGGCAGCCCCAGGGGTCACTGTAGGTCTGATGAGGAAGTCATGGGAGCTCAATAACTGTTTGTTTGCCCCTGCTGTGTGCAGTGGCTGAGCTTAGGGCGCTCACTGGTGGATCAGTATCTGCTTCACCTAATTAAACCAACATTGACAGCCTACATTGCTCCTAATTCAGTCTTCCTCTGCTAAGGAGGTGGCTGAGGGGGTCAGAAGTTGCACATTAAGAGGGAAAAATCAGGTGGATCTTAGTGCTAACACAGGCTCAGCAATGTGTCATATCCTCACAGTGTAGTATAAATTATTTCTCTTAAAATAATACAAAAATGCTATTTTTGTCTGTAGTTTCATGTTCTGGTAAAACAGATGAAGGTCTGAGGTCAGCCTTGCCCCCTGTTTGTTTCAGAGCTCTGTAGGGATGGAGGCCATGACTGAGGTAGTACCTTAGCTCCTCCTTCCTTTGAACCTGAGGCTGGAGGTGTGTTTGGGTGGGTTCTGCTCTGTGCAGCTTTGCCCTGGACAAAGCCTTTTTGGAGACAGCGTTTTTTGTGGGACCAGGCTAGGAGGAGATCCAGCAGATGCTGTACCAGTGTTTCAGTGATTAGCTCAGGAAGGGCTCTTCCATAGCCCAGGCTCCGCATGGTAGGAGCCCTTGCCTTTCACAGGTGCATCCCACGTTTTTGTACTTCCCTTGGAGGGGAGCCCTGTAAGGCAGCCTGCACTTGGAGTGTTTGCAGGAGAAGTGCTGGGCAGAGATGACAGAGAAGTTCTGGAGTGCAGCTGGGCCCTCAGAACTCTGCTGCCCAAATCCTCACAGCTCGTTTCAAGTCAGAATTTGAGCATCTTAAATCCCCTCTTGGGCAGCACCTGATCCTCTGGCATTGCACCGGCTGCTGCAGTTGTTGTACTTAAGTGCCATTGATCCCTTTAGGCTGCATGTACCTATAAAGAGCAGATGTACTTACACAGTATTTAGGATTAAATATTTACCACCTCTCTGGCAGAGCTGTCGAGTTCACCCCCAGGACCGTATCACCAGGAGCCCTATGTCTGTAAGGCAGAGGAGCGCTTTAAATCACCACCCATTCTGCCCCCACACCTGCTGCAGGTCATCCTGAACAAGGACACGGGCATTTCTGTGAGTACATCACTCTGGTTTGCTGAATAATGCCCTTAAGGCTGGGAACAGATGGGGGAAAATCTGGGTAAGGCAGGAGACAGCTTCGGAAAAACCTTAGGATAAGTTACCATGTTGGTAAGTTCCTTGTTATGTAGGTACAGAGGGATTCATCAGAAGTAAATCTATTTTTCTAGTTGACTCTCTTCAAAATGGAAAACTAGATTGCTGTTTTCCTCCCAAAACCTTAATCTTGTCAACTCTTAAGATGCCAGGAGCACATAAGGGGCAATCCCAGTCTGTTTCACAGTCCCAGGGAGGACGCAGAGGGTTTCACCCAGAGGGATCTTGGGCTGTTCTGAACTGGTGACTGTGTTTGTGATGGACTCAGGGTGAGCAGCAGTGACGAGCTGGGTTTGTGGCTGGGTACAGATGCTGTTTGTCACCCATCAGCTGCGAGGAGGGAGTCCAGTGGTTGTCACCCTGTCTCTCTTCTCTGCAGTGCGACCCCGCTCTGCTCCCCGAGCCCAACCACGTCATGCTGAACCACCTGTATGCACTTTCCATCAAGGTGAGAGGCCAGGGCAGGTCCTGCACGGGCAGCCTGGGTGTCTGAGCAGGCCACATGCTCACTGGTTTCCCTCTCCTGTAGGATGGCGTGATGGTGCTGAGTGCTACACACCGTTACAAGAAGAAGTACGTGACCACCTTGCTGTACAAGCCAATATGAGCATCACAGCCACTGGTGACCAATTGTTCTGGGCCAGTCCAGTCTCAGAAGAAAACCCGCTTCACTTTACCAAATGTCCTTCTGCTCTGTGCTGTAGCAAATGAACTCTGATTTCATATTGTTTCCGAGACTTCCAGGTTCTCCTGTATTTGCCTTATTTTGTTAGTCCCACCTTGGAAGTTCTTGGAAATGGCAGCTTCATGGCAACTACACAGGTGGCAAAGGTGTCAGTGCCCGTTGTCAGCTCTGTTAAAAAACCACCAATTTAATTAGGCCAAAAAATGTGAGGGCAGCAACGGATCCAAGAGCTTTAGCAGCGAGGCAGGCTGTGAGTCTGCCAGCCCAAAGCCTAGAAAGGTCAGGATTCTTGGGGAATCTGATTGGAGCATAACACTCAGCAAAAGCAAGCTCATTAGTGCTTCTATAACTCATCAAACATTATTTCAGTAGCAAGTTCCAAACTTGCCTGGCTGAGGTAAGTGTGACTATTGATGATCTTTTTGTAGCAGCCTTTTCTGGGCAAAATCAGCAACATAATCACTACAAGCTCGTTATTATTTTACGGTAGAGTGGCGTGCACTGTTTCTACTGTGAATAGCTCTGTAGTTTTTCTCTTCATGAGAACTGAAATACATCTTTTCCCCTGTGGAATTTCTGGTAAAGACAATTGTTTTTAATGGCTGGATTTTTCTGGAAATCGTAAATGTGTCTTGCAGTAATCTGCTTTTTGAAACCGGTTTCTCTTGCTGAGGACTTCCTTAATCTGGGAGAGGTGGCTGTAAGGAAATGGGTGGATTCAGTTTAGGGATTAGTTCCTCAGTAACAACCTGAAGGTGCCTGTGAGTCTCCTGTGTCCCAGTGGCCAAACTTGCCCCTCGGTGTCAGCAGTTGCAGTGAGCTGGGTGCAGCAGCACCGCAGCTCTCTGTGCCCAGGGCTGGAGCCGGGCGACTTTTTATTCTGTTTCTGTTTTCTAAGTGGTTATAGTAATGCCAGGCTGCCTGTCCTCGTACTCACAGCCTGTTTTATCCCAAAACAAATGCAACATTAATGCAAACCTGCTGCCAGTGTGCCCCGGGCCTGCCCGGGGGGAGCCGTGCAGGAGGGGCCTTGCTGGGCCCTTCCCTTGGCTTGTTTTGGTGCCAATGATAACCTGCCCCGTCCCACTGTGGGGAGAGCACTTTGCACAAGTCTGCGAGGAGTCTGAGTGGGGAAGAGCTGCAGCAGCCAGCGTGGAGTGGAGCCAGCCACAGTGGGAGGGCGCTTTGCCATCCTGGGGTCTGTTCACCAGCCTTGTTGCAATATCTCCAGTAGCCGAGTAGATCTGGGTCTAGTGCAATGGTTTTCTCTGAAAACTTACTTCATTCTGTGCTATGATAGTATTTGGTATTCTGAACTACAGAATTGCTTGTTTTCAGCCTCTTTAGAAACAAATAAAACATTTTCAAGAGAAGTGGGTCAATTGTCTTGTTATTATTCCTCCCATCTTTGGTAACCTTGCCTTCCATTAGTTTTTATTTTTTTATAACTGTTATTTCCTGATTGCAGGTTTATGCCTTGGTGCTTGTGTAAGCTTTTAATTCAGAGAAACAGCTTGCAACACTCTCCACTTGCACTTAGTGAGGAATACCAACCTGTTAATGTTTGTGATGTAAAGTTTACAGGAAGAATAAGAGGCCAATTACTTAAAAGCTCCAGCAACAGTCCCTTGGGGCTGGAAAGCTTGGGATGAGCCTTAAGCCTCCTCAGCTTCTCCGTGTTCCAGCAGACCTTTTTCCGGACTCTGCCCTCGGCAGTGTGCCTGCAGCTGGATCAGGTGTGTGGCGTCAGGGGCTGTGTGTGGGGACACTCTGCCTCTGCAGGGTCCAGCAGCTCCAAGGAATGCCGAGGCTCTGGGATGCGTGGTCAGTGCTGGTACCTGCAGAGTACTCCAGGTTCTTCATCAGTGCATCAGGTATGGTGGAACCACAGGACAGGGCCAATTATTTTGTAGAAAGCTTGCTTCTCTTTAGTTTTGGTTTTTGGTTTGCAGCCCCTGGCCCTGTCTCAGCTGGCAGAGGGCTCAGTACAGGGGCTGCAGCTGCCACTGCACCATCAGCCTTTGCAGCCCCAAAAAGCTGGGGGGGACTCAGAGCCCAGGCTGTGTGACCAGCAGGCCCCCCCAGCCCCCTGCCCCAGGCCTGCAGGAATGAAGCTCCATCACCTCCACCCTTCCCTGCCCACGGGGTGACCAAGCTCAGCAGCCCCCAGGCCTCTCTAGCCCGGAGCAGCAGGTGAGGGAGGGAGATGTTCCCTGGCACTCCCAGCAGCCACACCCTTCCTCAGGTAAGCACAGCCACCGCACAGCTCCCCACCTCCCTTTCTCTCCAGAGGAGGGCAGAAGAAGAGAGGTAAGCTCATTGTTTTGTTTTTTGCTGGGGGGTGGGTTTTGGGGTCTTTTTATTGGTTTTTTGCTAAGTTTTCTGCTTGCCAGGTGAATGAATTAGATTAATCACTCTGTGTTCACTTATTGCAATGGGATGAATCAAATCCCTCCAAAGGCAAAAGCTGGATCAAGAGTTGGATTTATTAGCTCACTTACATTCCCCACCCACAGCTCACAGTCTGTGCTGTTATGTTTATTCTTGGCTGTTGCTAGGAGAGCACATTTTTTAAAGGTAGATGCAGAGACTTTTGTTACAGTCACTTTTGGGGACTTTGGAGTAAACCAGTACAGAAATAACAAGAGCTCCCTGCCCTCCCCGACCCCCTGAATTCCAGCACAGCATGGGAGGGTCAAGCTGACATGGATTTGTGCAGGGTTCTTGGGAATCAAAAAGCTCAATAAATAATTATTTTTTTTTACTCCACCAGTTTCTGGATTAGTTTAGTTTTGTTACAATTCGGATCATGCATCATAGGACTGCAACAATGAGCTTTAAATAAGTATTCTTTGTGCACAGTAAAAGAAATAAAGGAACATTGAACAAGTCAGCATTTCATCATATACATCATAGTAGGCACAATAGATAAATCAAGCAGCTCGGGGTTGATGTAGAGCGTTTTCATGGAGAATGTCATGTAGACCAAAACGTAAGAGGAGCCATTGGTAACCCACCCCCACAGCCTCCAGCAAGCCCTTTCTCGGGGCTGAGGGGGTGGGGATGTGCACAGAACCAAAAACACTGAACAGTAGGAGGACAAATTAAGTTACTGTAGGCAGCAGTGTGAATATTAAAAACCTCTTCCTGTGAAAGAATACTTCAGACCCTGTAAAAACTAGTTCAGTTAAAAATAGATGTATTTACATTTAAGTCTGATCTAGCAAGTTTTCCCAGCAGGTGTAAGTTGAGCTGTACAGTAACTCTGCAGGTTGTACTCAATCTGACTGGATTTGTGAATGGTCTTTTTTTAAAGTTGCAGCTATTAGGCCTTAAAGCACCAGCATATTACAGCAGTGGGATGAGGAACTATCTCCCCCCGCTTTGCTCCCAGTTCACTGCTGGGATAAGTCCCAAACCTGTAATTGGATAACACTGTTGTTCATTAAGATGTCTTTTTTCCAGCTCAGGATGTGTGGAGTCATTTACCAGGGCCAGACTCTTTTCCCAGATACTCCCAGGTGCTGTACCTCCACCCCTCTCACTGGCCAAGCAGGATTGAGCTGCAGGGGTTTGCAGCTGACTGCTGCTCTAGGAAAGTACTTGGAGAAATCCACCTGGCTTAGTGCATGTGAACATGCTCGGGTTCTGTGAAGCCACTTATGCTACTTGTTCAGGGAATGGTGAGTGTTCACTGCTAACTACTGCCAGGTTTGCTCTGGGGTCAGCTGTGGCACCCAGGGTTACCCAGAGCCCCTGAGCTGGGTGTGGGGCAGGAGGGGCAGGGGCACTCCAGAGAGAAGGAGTCATTTCACCATGCCAGTCAAGATAGTTATTTGTTTTATTTGGTTATTGTTCAACAACAAAGTTCAATACTTTCCAGGTGGAGCTTTGAACTGTCCCTCTGGTTCCCTCCCTTGTCAATAATAAAAAGGTAATGAAGAAAAATCCTGTACTTTTAGAGACCTAAAACCTCATTTATGCTAACAAGCTTCAATTGCAATTTAATGTTACAATATTTCTTCATGGGAGCGAGGAGGACTGAGCTGAGGCCCCTCCAGTGTCTGAAGATGGCTGTCCACAACCACCAGTAAAACAAAAAGCTAGTGTTGAAAAACGCACAGTTTACAATAAAAAAGTAGAAACCAATTCAATTCCCTTTTGTTACGAATATAAAGTTTCTTGTAAATATGTACAGTCCTTTGAGCTATTTCTATAGCAGGAAGCATTTCACGAACAAGACACAAGATATACACTCTCAGGACTCAACAAGCCCATTTCTGAGGTCTTGAAGATCTTCCATGAGATGCAAAGATTTAAAGACTGATCTCAGTGACCTTTCAAAATATTCAGACCAGGAGACAAAAACTTTCAGCAAATTTCCTGCCAAATCATCTGACTGAAAATAACCCAACAGACAAGAGAACGGAATACAATATTCATGGAACTCGCCAAAGGACACTGACAAGGCATTGGAATTTTGATGGGTTTCTAGAACAGGTTAGCACAGGCTTGCAAGGGACTAGCAGAAGTTTAAGTGTGGCGCCAAGGGAAGATTGGATGCAGTTTTGCTCTTTCCAGTTGTAAAGAACATGGTTGTTCACTTAGAATGCTGCAATTGCAGAGTGAATGGTCAAAACCTGCTTTGAAAATCATTTGCTCTCTGCTTCATGTTCACAGCAAAAGAGAATAGGAAGCAATAAAAGGCTCGAGGTCAGACCCGGGGAAGCGAAGGTGTGTCAGCAACTGCCAAAGCTGCTCCCTGTGAGTGTCCTGTGCCAAGACACCGGATCTGATTGTAGGAAAAGCTACAGCTCACGGGAGGAGCCAGCCCGGGCTGCTCCCTCTGGGGAGCTGAGGCTGGCAGGACTCATTGCTGAAGAGACCATGTCCAGTGCTGAGAGGAGAACACAAGTGTGACTGTAATTCTTGTCAGAGAATAAGGCTTGTTAACTCTTCGTTGCCAAATTTCCAGAGTAATTAATGGTTATTTTGCAGCGTAATCTAAAGGTTTCAGTTAATTTACAAGTGAGGTACAATACACTACTCAGCAAAGCAACCTAAAAGGAGAGAGCAGCCAGTGATGGTGCAGCAGCATGCAGTGAACTGTCATGCAGAAGACCTGGATAAAGTCTTACAACCCAGTAGCTTATAGGTAATGCACTTTGTCTCAGGGCCGGGCAGGGGGGTCAGTTAAAGCAGGGTTCTTCCCTCCCCATCAGAGCTGCTCTAAAGCAATTTTAGTGAGAACAAAATAACTTTCAGAAGTGGCAGGTGAACAGACTAATCAGAAGTAATTTTTCTTGTGTTCTGTGGAGAACATCCAACCACAGCTCCTATTGAAAGACTCACTCACCTTGGCCCTTCTGTTTCCAGGCCACCAGGGGCTCCCAGCACGTCTCAGAACTATGACCAACTCTCTGGTAAGGGGTGCTAACCACAGTGACGACCTGGGGCGGGACACTAGTCCCATTTCCTGGATGAACTACTAGGGACTGAAGTGGATACAAAAAGTTCATGAACTGCTTGAAAGAGTAACAGTAGTACAAAGTGCAAAAACAGGAGTGCAGGAAAGTGCAGAAGAATTAACTGAGCTGCGGAGGATCTTGGAGAGCGTCACGGCTCCCGCTGCAGAGCGAGCTTTGGCCCAGGAATGCTGTTTGGGAACTGGGCTGCAGACAGATGGAGTGCATATACTCAGTATATTTCCTTTTTTTCCTGCAGGTCAAGATGAGTAACATTGTCTAGCTGAGACTTACACTGAAGACTGGTCCCAGACCTGGCAGGGAAATAAAGGGACAGTTACAAGTCACAGATACTTCTCTCCCAGGCTCGAGGTGCCAGCAGCAGTACATCACCTGCTGCTCCCACGGAGCCAGGGCTCCTGTCACCCACAAACACTGACAAAGGCAGGCACTGTCAGCACCACTCTGAGCACAGCAGGCTCCCACGTTCCCTGCTCCACACATTATTCCCCTTCAAATCCTCTTATCACTTGATTTCTGCTAGTAAATGCACCTTTGCTTTCAGCCTGTTCAAGACTCAAACAGCTTTCGCAGTCCCAAACCAGCCCAGGGAAGGTGGTCACAGGTGTGACACCCTGTGGGCTTTGTTCCAATAGAATTTGAGGAGCAGGGGGGTGAGATTTGATTTGCTCTCCTACTTTACAGTCCCACCAGCCCTCCTGCAGTACGTACAAGCCTTTTCCTGGGAACGGAGATGTTCTGCAGGCTCCTGACTTACCTTATTGACTTGAGCAAGAGGAGTCCTGGCCCCACTCACAGGCATCCTCCCTCGGCTGCTGTCCTCGAACAGGCGTCCCGGGGACCGCTCCCTGCGGGTGCTCAGCAGCCGGCCCGGAGATTTCTCCCTCTCCAGAGGTCTCCCAGGGGACTTGTCCCTCCGCAGCTCCGTCCTGCCCTCGCGGTACCGGTGTGGGGTGCTGGGCTCCCGGGGGTGGCTGGGCCCTTCCGGAGGCCCCGGGCTGGACGCCACCCGCTTGGTGATGTGCTCGTTGTATGTGGGAGGGCCTCTCTTGTTAGGGCTGCTGTCATTCAAAAATAATGGACGCGAGCCGCTGAGTGACAAAAACCTCTCGTTACGTTTTCTTTTAGCAAGAATGTAACTTTCCCCCAACACCCAGCAGCCTTCGGGTGAAAAGCACTGGCCCTCCCTGAGCTGAGATGGAAAATGCAGAGGTGCTTTGGTATCCATCACATGAGCCACACTGGCAAAGTGCCTACACGAATTGCCAATGTAAGTCACGCATATGGAACAGGCCAGAGAACACCTTTTCATACACTTCAGCCATACACTTTTCCATATAAAAATACACTAAAATTCGGTATGTGTTTTCACACACACAATTTTCAGTAGCTCCAGGACATTCAGCACAGGTTGGGATGAGCTACAAGCCTCAATTTCTCAGTGTCCTGTGCACAGTGGCACCAGCAGCCCCAGTATTTATTCACCTGTGTGAAGTTTCACTGTTCTGCTGTAGCACATCACAACTTCCCCACTCTCTCTCCCTAAAGCAGACTCGTTATTTGATAGGAAGGGGCTCTTGCTTTACAGCTTGTTAAGCCAAGCCATGTTTAGTGTCATATCAAAAGCATCTGAGCTCACAAGCTTTGAAGCCAAAGCTCTATCATAACATCAAAGTAAACCAGTGCAAGGTCACAAGGCATTAGTGGAGATTATCCACATCTTCCTAGGGCTGGTGTTTCTTTCCTTCTGGATGTTAGACCATTAGTGACTCTATTTCCAGCATTACAGTAGCTGGCTGTCACCAGCCTCCATCTCTAAGCACAGAACAAGGGCATCCCAGCACGCCAGGGGAAAAGGCATCAGGAGTGAAGTTTGCTCACGAGAGGCCCAGGGACCGTAACACCCCGATGTCACCACAACCCCCCGATGTCACCGTACCTGCGCGTGGCAGAGGAGCCTCTGTGGTGCTGCTGCTGCTGCTGCTCGTTGTTGGTCTCCTTCACCAGATTGCCCTTACAGCAAATGACCCTTAACTTGTCCTGGTAGGAGGAGGCCAGGTAGATTGCTCCCGAGGAGATTGCAGGCCCGAGGTACCGCGGGTTTGGTATCTCCAAGTGGGCTCGTGCCGGAGTGCTGGGTGAAATTGCAGGGAAAAGTCTTTACAGTGGCAACACAGAACCTTTGCCTGGCAAGTCCATACATTCCTGCAAAACAGGCTGTTCAAAGGAATGAAAAGAGAACAACTTACCCCAGAGAAGCTCGTGCCTGAATCTCGATCACTTCAAGGGAATTGAAGTGGGTCACGAACAGATAGGGCTCCCTGTAGGCTGGAGGAGCAGCACAAAGGCAGGAAAAACACAAAATATATTCTCTATTAAAAACTTCTAAAACACAACAGCAAGCACAAGAGAGCTTGACAGCCCTGTGGGAAAACTAGGGAATACATTTTCTGTAATGACACAGACACTATCACTAAGTGGGGAGATGCAAGCTTAAAGAATTGTTGCTTTGAAACTGTGTCTCAAGGACTTTACCAACCAAAGTATCATGAAAAAGGCATTAAAACCAGACTATAAACTGAACAAAATCCCATTAGGCACTGCAAAAGGCCTGAGGGAGCCACACTGCCCTCAAATATTCATCACTATTTCAGAAACTTAGAGCATCGTTAAAAATTCCACTAGCCAGTTCAATCAGTGTCAGACTAGGAACATTAAGGAAATGGAACTTTGGCTCAGTTTTCCTTAAATTGCTTATACATCAGAAGGTTTGACATCGGGATCTATAATGAGCTTAAATCGTGGGAAAAAGCTCCATAGCTCCTGGAAGAATGGGGAGAGGGAAAAGGAAACAGCAGGGCTGAGTGCAGAGTACCCATCCCACAAGGATGCTTCCTGGTTTCAACAACTTCCACAATCCAGGTGAATGTCCCTCAACACCTACCAAAGGCTAAGGGCAAGCGGTTCCATTTCAGGTCGTCGGTCCTACTGCGTCTTCCATAGGAATCCACAAAGACACCAAACTCTGCCAAGAAAAGTCACATCGTGTCAAAATTCAGCGTGTGCCTGAGTTTTAATCATTTAATTTTGAAGGGACAAAGGCAGTTGCCCCTGGGCTTTTTATCAGGGACATCTTGCAAATCCCAGAGTGCCGTGAATGACTCTAAAAGCCACGGAATTGGTTAAATGTAGGAGTACTGCCAGGCCAAAAGGTGCTGCAGTTCCAGGTCTCTGTGTTCCAGCTAAGCTAAGGTTATTATTTAATCTACAGTTGGGAAGACAAGGAGACTCCTACCATTACTCACCCTAAATTACTGCTAGTGGGCTTTGCAAGTGCATTTCCATGACAGTATTCAAGAGGGCAACAAAAGCAGCTGTACAAAAAAACCACCCTCTCTTATTTAATCACAAGAAGGTTAAAAGGTTTCATCTGTCTGCATGGAAACCATACAAAGCCCAAGTCTGAGAGCCCCTGAACATTTTATCAGGATAATCAAACACCTATTTGCTCTTAACACCACTGCCTGCAGCCCTTCCCTCAGGCACAGGCGTCTGTACAGCAACTGATCCACAGGCATGGAGAACTTTGAAGCCAAAGCAGGCTGCCCAAAATTCAGCAGCACTTGGGTACCCCCTGCAGCTCATGTGCCAGAGCACAGGAGTAGTGCAACACCTGCTCAACCATTCACCACTTACCATGGAAACACAGCAGATACTCCTCCCTCTGCCCTGCTGGGTTCACTTGGATGATACTGACTGGAAAACTGTTGGTGGAAGCAGCAAACACAGCAGAGGCCAAAGTGTGGTCATTTTTATCCAAAAACTCTGCAAAGACAATGGAGAAGAACACCTTGATTTGCACCAACTTTTTTCCCCTAAACTGCTTTAGAAAATCCCTACAAAAGAACCTGTGGAACCACTTGGAGCATTCCTCAGGAATTATCTCCTACCCTCCAGCGTGTACTGCTTCATCTCAATTTCATAGAACTTGTTGGTTCCAATGATGATGCTGTAAGTGGTCAAATGGATGCAGCTGCAAGGCTCAGAGGTTTCAATCTCCTGGAAAAGAAGACAGTGTGGACAGATATTAGTTCTTTGTAACAGCTACAGATAATGCTTAGTCTCAAAGGTTGTATATTGCCACATTTATCTTTATAAAAGGGGAGATGGCAACCTCAAAGTCCCTAACAGTCTCTCAGAAGCATGTGGACAAAAACTCTTGCTAGAAGAAAGTTTTGTCTTGTTGGAAGTGACGCTTGAATATAGACTTGCATATCAACTCACCTCGAGGTGCTAACCCTAATAAGATCCTTTCAGAAGGATATGCTGTTCTGGAAGATGTGATTGCACAGCTTGGATAGCTCTGCAGGTTAGCCTGACACAACACACAGATCCCCAGATCTTCTGAGGACAAGATTCCTTGCATAAATCCTAGTTTATCTGGAAATTTAGTTGGCAGAAAAGAGGGGCATATTCTGGGCTTGCTGCCATCTTGTTAGGATCTAAATTCAGTTGCCTGGATTAGTGGAGATAAGGAAAAGCTGCCTTCTAAAATGTGTCTTTGCATGTTCTGCATGTAAGCCCTTGTCAGAGGACAGGGCTGCACATCCTCAGAGTGCCCTGCTGTGAGCAGGGGCTGGTATCAGCTGCAATCCTTGTAGACATTCCAGGTTTTTTTGTGCCAAGATCTCCATCAATCACATCCTTCCTTCTGAGGAGGCCAGATCTGCATGACTGTGCCCACTGCTTCCCTCCAGCAGTGCCTCTGTAGAACTCAGGCACAACAGCCTCAGTCACTGTGCAATGACCAAAGTCACCTGCAGAACCTCCCAGGGAGGTGTAGTTTAGCAGGAACATCCCTTAATTTGTGAATTGGAGAGGACATGAGTTTCTGGGTGCCAGTCTGTTTAAAAGCAGGTAGTGTTTAAACTCTTTAAACTCTGAAGAGAAACCTCTATTAATTTGGGGTTTATTTCTGATCCTGCATGAGCATATAAAATTTATTCCTGACAGATTACTGAGAGGAGTAGGGGGTCAGGTGCTGGGAGTGTGACCTGCCTGCAGTGGCTGGAGGGAGCTGCAGGTGGCTGGGGTTATGCACAGAGGAGGGATACACACATCCATGAGAGATCCACACCCTACTGCCTTGTTTGCTGCCAGGAGAAAGTACATCAGGATAAGTGTGGGAAAGAGCTGCCTATCCCGGGATGGAGTGATACCAAACACCCTTTGGTTTTCACTGCTGCAGGAGGACAAATTCAGATACTCATTGCTTCCATAGTTGCAAAGGAGAGTGAAGTAATTTGTTATGGATTTCTCCAAAGACAACAGAGGAAAGGATAATTAAGACAGCTGGATAGTTAAGAAAGCCTTTTTTGGGGAAATAAGTGAAGGTACAATTACAGCTCAATCCAATATCTCACAAAAATCACAGTTCTGTTCTGCATCTCTCCAAATATGCCAACTCTTATTAAGGGAAATTGCTGCCTACTCCACTTTGAGTCAGTGCAGGGAGCAATTTGTTATCATTTTAGCTGGTAAACAAATGTTCTCATGCACACAAAAAGATGTTTGTTCCAAAGCAAAGGCTCAGAGCACGCTGAATTACCTCAACCACTGCAGGGAGTTACTAAACTCACCTTTCTGATACAGAACTTGCTCAAGCTCTCGTTGTATCGCAGAACCACCACTTTATTGGGCATGGCTGCACAGATACAAAGACTGTTCTCAACCTGTAAGGAAGATAACAGGCATAGTTCAGGATGGCAATAAAATAAATTCTATTGCTGAGCACGTGAAATGGATCTGAGAACCTCTTGCCACAAAAAGAACTTTGCAGAGATAAGCAAGTACATTTTTTAATGGGGTAATTATTGTGAGTTCATGAAATAATGAAAAGCCTCTTCACATTCTCAAAAAAGAACGTGAATTTAAATGGCTTCTATGATTTCTTTTATACTTGAAATACATTAATAAAAAATTAGAAAGTTTTCCACAGAAAAGGGATTAACAAATTCAAATAGGTTACGTCTACATTTTAACCCCTGAAAGTTATCTTAAACATCACTTTGAAATGAATGGTGTTCAGTTTGTTACCAAAGTAGTGCACAGAAGTAATTGTTAATGAGAATTTTTGCTGTGGTTAAATGTTCCATTCTAAAAATAGTAATTTATGTAAATGCCTAGAATTAAAGTGACACAAACACCTAAGGAAATTCGCTAGCCTGGAAGCATGACATTCAAGAACAGAGTGGATAGAATTCACTAATTACAAATCTCAAAAATGATAGTCAATGGTGAGGAGGCAGTTGTACCATGCTATGCTGGATTTCTTATTATCTAGTTTAGGCTGCACCATCATGGCATCCTGACTGATTTGATCCACATCAGCAGCAGATTCCCCCTTACTGTCTCCAGCTCAGCCTCTCTTCAGCCCATACATTCTTATTTGAACAAAAGTATTCTAAACATTAATATAGCCCTTGGATGTGTTACCAGTGGAATACAGATGCTGATTTGATTAATATTAAACTCAGAGCAGTCTAAGGGGTGATCTCAGAGCTGTAACTTACCTTGCCAGCAGCAAAAAGGTGACACCCCTTGACAGCTTCAAAGACATTTGGTGAGACATCAGGCTGGGCTGGGAGGTGAGACTGGGCTAGAGACTGCTTCACTTTCTTTACATCAACAAGACACAGAGCCCTTTCTTCTCCTGGAAACAGAAATGGTTGCATTTTGTCAAGGGAGAATTCCCTATTCTCTACAAAAGTCTGTCCTGTTACCTAAGCAGCAGCTCATTGTTACAGGCTGTTACTGTGGAAACAGTCACAAGGTACCATGTGCAATTTATTCCATATTATTCCTATTCAAAGTGAAACAGGAAACTTACAAAAACCCAACTCCACATCAGGCAGAAAATCCACTGGGAGAACAACCATTCCCTCCATGGATTATTAGTGTTGCTGAAGTCTAGCAGATCACAGTAATTGTGGCCTCATTAAGACACAATTCAAAATTAGCCAGGAAGTTTTATTTTACCCTTTAGAACTTCTTAAAGTACAAGATGTTTTAACCACTCTCTGCCAACAGAACTGGCAAGGGATTTCCAAGAACTGCTCTAATGAATTGCATTATAGGCCACGGACAATTCCTCTAAGAAGTCCAGTGACAGACTAACACATCCTTCTCATTATGTGTGAGAGTTGCTTTGTTCTCGACCACCCTGACACAAATAAACCATGGACAGCTTAAATCCTTACCAGGAAAAAACACAAGACAAGCAGAACAAGAGAGAGAATTTGTTTTTCATTCCCTACAAATGTCATATAGACACTTGATAATTTGGGCTTTCAGATAAAGATACACCCTAATGTTCAGCATGCCTACATCTGTGTGGGAAGGATTATCTCTGGAAAACCACAGATGGAGAGATTAAAGCTGGTGTTCCTTTCATAAGGGAATCTCAAATCATGACAGGAGTCCCAGCTTTGTTACATGGATTAGTGTTTAGGGGAAGAGAGGGTAAGAGTTGTTGGCCCTACGCCACAGAGGTCACACAGTGGTCCTCAAATGGTTAATTACATTTTAAAGGTTATGCAGTGATTAGGAAGAGATGTTCACTGATCAGCTCAACACTTCTTAAATTGAACTTAAAATGATGACTGACCTCTAACCTGGAAATGTTTTGTCTCTGGTTCTTCCCTCCCTCAGCTCTGAAATCACTTTCTTGTGAAGGTTTAACTGAGCCTTCATCCACATAATCCCTTACCAGCAAGTCATTCCTGACAATATACTGATCAAAAGCCTGGAACAAATCCAAAGGCAAGTGTGACCTGGCAGCACAAAGCCCCTGCCATCTAATCACTGCAGGGACAATGGGAACACGCAGCCCTGTACCTGCTATCATGAGTAGCTTCTCCAGGTCCTTGATGAGGTGAATTTGGAAGACAGCACCCATTCCTGGGATGTGCGTTAAGGAATTCTTCAGTACATTCAGGGCATAGAGACCTTCTTCTGCACCCACCAGTACTACCTACAACAGGGGAAGAAACAGCACTACATGAGGAGAACAAGGAATGCTCCAAGAGCAACCTGGATGATACCCTTTATCAGTGAAGAGAGACATCAAACTCACAGATTACACATACTGCCACTAAGATACCATTTCCATGAATGAATTATCCCCTACTCAGGAAGACCCAACTGAACATGACCATTACCTGGTCACTGAAGGGCATTGTGCAATTTATATCCAAACGATCTTCACCCTCCAGCTTCAGCAGGGAGTTTCCAAGCAATTTCTGCAAATGACAAAAATATTTTTTTCTTGTTGAGTTAATCTTCATTTCTTTATCTGTGAGTATTTTAACAATGTAAGGTCATCATTTCAGACAGGCAAAAAGCTTGGCACGAATTTCTTTTTCTCAGAAAACTAAAAGCTGCAGAGATGCCTCCTACAGAAGAATTAGTACACTTTTATTTACCTTAAACACAGTAGGGCAAACCAATCAGAATTATCCTAAACTCAGACAGAACCTATTGTTGTCCCTATTCTTTCCATTTTCCCCAACCTCCTACAACAGAGCAGTGGAACTTTACAAGGGGAAGAATTAAAAAAAAAAGTATAAATATTGGTGGGAGCATGTACTTTTCTCAGAGACAAAAGAAATGTAAGCCTGAGGAAAAAAAGAGGATTTCTGTCTAGTCAGATATTCCCTGCCTCCAGAGCTAACATTCTCTTATGCAATGCCATAGAATCCAACCTCCTTTTACCAGAAAACAGAGTTATCAGTGCAACAGTGTGAGAAAGGCTATCCAAAACCTAAACAAATCTGCTTAACCTCTTATTTTTATCAGGAATCAAACTGAAACTAAAGAACAAACACACACCTCCCCCCAACAAGAACCATAAAACCTCTGACTCTCTAAGAATGGCAGAAGAGGGAGTTTTTGCTTCTTTTAAGGTTTGCTCCTTCCATGTGGTACTTTATGAGAATGGATTTATACCATGCCCTAACTGCTCTTCCTTTCTCTGCTGGAGTTACAGAGATATTTTGGGATCTTCTTACTACACTCCCCAGGTCTAAAGAAGGGTATTGTCATACACAGCATCAATCTCACAACGAACTTGCTCCTGGTGCTCACATCATAAGGCAGAAGCAACAACTTACCTTCAGTTAAACCTCAGTATGTCAAATACCGAAAAAATATTTTTCAAAACTCTGCTCCCTCCCAGAATATTTTATTATTAAATGAAACTTTTATACTCACAGCATCAGCCTCAGCTTTTTCTCTGGAAACTCTCCCACCTGCCACTATTGATTCCAGTGCTGTGACCCAGCGCTGTTTGTCAGGGAAGCTGGGTGCTAACAGGTAGAGTGTTCTACCAGGCCAGCAAGTGGTGTGTGGATGAGACTCCAATTTTAGGATATATGGCACATCTGAGATGTTATATAGATAGAATAAGACTTAGATTAGTTTTTGGAATATTGTCAGTGGACTTAAAATCAACACCTTTCAGCCTCATTGGAGAGAAGTTGTATTTATCATGACATGTTACCATGGCAATTTATACACTGGTTTCTCCTTTACAGGTCCTGCACAGTCTAGCTACTTACAGCTAAATATTAGCTGGATGTATGCAATCCATACATACAAGGCTGTCTTTACTAAACAAAAATAATTTCTTGCCTTTTATTCAAAAGAGAGAGAAATTTCATTGGGGGAAAAAAAAACCAAAACCAGCCACTTGACTAAAGTTTTCCCCGTACTGATTAAGAAAAATCTGTAAAAATTGGTTATGGAAACCTTTGTTTTTAGCAATCTGTATCCTTTAATGTTAAAGTCAAGACATACAGAATCTTCTCCATCAGTTCTATTCAGTACATACAAATCAACACATCAACATTTTTTCATCTTAAGAGACTTATACACCCCACAGCATTTCTAAGTTAATGGCTTTTTGGTCAGAGCACAATGGTGGCAGGAGTTATGACACGTCACACTTGATAGAGGACAGATTTAAATAAACCGAGTCTGTTACAAATCTCTTAAAATATACTTCCATTTGGGTCGATGATTATGTTAACCACAGTTCAACTACCACGACAGAAGCAACAGCCTGGGTGTAACTAGATCTAGAGTGCTGAGCTATTCCCCTAAATTCAGAGAGAGGTAACCTCGAGATTACAGCATTACAAAATGAAAGCTCAAGGGAGAAAATTCTGTTCAGCCAAACAAGGCTAACTGATGGCAAGCCAGATGAAATCCATTTGACCTCATCTATGTAGGATTCTCACCTGTCTTTGCTGTATTGGTAAGCTCAGTAGCTCCTACAGCTCCATGAACAGTTACATCACCATCAGGAAGGCAGAGCTCAAATTCCTCCAGAGGCCTCTGTCCAGCTGCAGGAGAATGGGGAGACAGATTAGGAATGAACAAACAGGTAGCAGGAAAATAACTGTGATAGCAAAATGAAGATGCACACTGGATATTCTCACAGCTGGATTATTATGACATGCCGGCTAATAAAATGGTTGAGGATCTAGAGAAACAATAATGTTGCCTTATTACTGAAGATTTAGCTAAATTAGGTATGGCCATAGCAAACAGTGACAATCTTGAAGCTTCTCAACTCACCAAACAATACCTGAAGATTAAAAAATATGTTCTTCCTAGAAATGCTAAGTTACCTTCTCTTGCTTCTGCATCATAAATGAGCACTTTGGTTCCTTCCAGGACAATATACTTCCTGTCCCAGCCCTGTTGCCCACGTTTATTATTCCTGAAGAAAATAAACACAAAGCCATGTTGGATTTTCTGCTTGGATTCTACATAAAGCAAGCATGCAACTCCTAGAAAGACAGATTTTAGTGGCAGTCATTGTAATTGCAGTGGTGGTAATTGTAATGCCCTTGTAATGGGCCTGTACCAGTTATCTCATTGTAAGAGCCAGGATAATATAAGGAGCTGTTCCAAATATTCCAGCACCTGATATGGCACTAAGATTCCTGTTTATACCTTGGCACTTTCATCCACCCTTCAAGACGCAGACTGGTGCTTGGCTCCTTCAGCTGCAGGCCAGGGGAATTCATTTTATCCCGGCAGAACGCTTCCGAGAAGTGTGTGGCATATTCTGCTGGCAGCCCACAAGTAGCTGGCAAGCAAGTTGAGCATTTTGGGTGACACATCACCTGGCATTCTGACAAGGGGACAGGGAAAAACTTCTGTTAAATGACAAAAAAAACCCAAACAATCATGACACAGCTGCCTCAATTTCTAACACGTAAATCCCAGCTTCTCCAAGGTTCTCCTTCCACTCCAAACCATCGGGTGTTTTCTGACGTAGAGTGTTTGCACCAACTAGTTTCAAAGTCTTCATACTTGGTCCTTTCTTTGCCTGTTCTAGAGGGCTGATGCCCTTTCCCCCCGCTGTGTGTGGTGTGCTGTGCAGCCCCTGTGCCTTACCCAGACACTTGGAGGCCTGCCGGCCGAAGTGCACCGTGTCCAGGCACACCGCGCACTTGGTGGCCCTCATGTTCAGCCCCACGTTGAAGCGGTGCGGGATGTTGTGGTGCATTCGCTCTTTCAGGCGTCGGCTGTACTCTGCAAGGGATAAACTTTATCAGCAGGGTGAAAAAAAAAAACCAACAAAGAGATGGCATTGACTTAGTAGAGAGACAAATAGTAAGAGGAGTGGAGCAGGAGCCTACCCTCTGGAGTGGAGGATTCCTTCCTGCGGCTGGAGGGAGGAGCCAGCAGGCTGATGGGAGTGGGCTGGTGCTCCGGGGAGCGGACTATGGCAGACATGATGATCTGCTGCCTGGCTGTGGCCGGAGTGGATGGGTGAGGGTGGTCGGATATTTTCCGATGAGCAGCTACAGACAAGACAAATGCCACTGGTTAAACACACCCAACGTGGCACACTCGTTCCTAGCAGGGCTCTGTGTGACCAGCCAGCAGTTACAGCCCGCAGAATGCAGCGTGGCCTTGTTGCAGCTTCCCAGCAGCAGACAATAATTAAACAACATAAGTTATTGCTAGAGTGGCACACAATTAAAGGCACGTTTTCAGACCAAAATCGTGTGTCTCCTTCCAGATTCACCTTTTCTGTTAACCCCTACCTTCTTCACGAGCAGATCTGAGTTCAATGCGTGTTTTCTGTAGAGCCTCCTCCAGCTCAGCAGAACGAGCCTTCTCCTTCTCCAGTGCCACTTTCAGCTCATTGTATTGCAGGGGAACCTGTGTGGGTAAAGAAGGGTCCTCTTTCCGCCGACTAAACAGGCCCTAGCAACAGAAACACACAGACAACTCCTAACTCCTAGCAAGAGATGGCTTAAACTAGGCAGAGTGACACTAGCTAGTGGCAGTCTGGCCAGAGGGCCTAATGGCAATTCTGTTATGCGTAAGGATGGATTTTTAGTTCATACTGGCACTGGAGAGAAAATGTTGAGATAGGGATTAGTTTAAAGGGGGACATACATTACCTGTTAGTACTCACACCTGGAGTTTCCGAAAGCATCTAAACAGAGGATCTCAAAATACGTGGTTAAAATGAAATTGCTTAATTCAAAATGACAGAACAGCTTATGACAAAGGTGTGACACAAGTCACATCGCCTGACTAATCAGTCCTATCCTGTGACTACAGGACAACCACTCTTGGTACACAATAGGTTCATACACAAATGCATACTTACCATTAAAAAAATCATGCTTAAAATTCTGTACTCCACAGCCTCACTGAGGTGTAGCTACTGGGTTGTAGGAATAACAAAATACCAGAAAAGCCACAAAGAACACATTCTGCCTAGTAAAGTTTGCATTCAGCAACTTGGAACAGTCTTAAATGAGGACAACATTTCGTTACACAAAAAAAGATAAAACAGAGTATTAAGAATACACAGCACGTAACTAATCACAAAACCATTTAATTACATGCCTCTCAAACCTTCTTCACCCACCTTTTTCTTTTTTGCTGGTTGGTCCATCTTTGCCTGCAGGAAATCAATGAGTTTAGTTTGCTGAGAAATAGTGCCCTCCATTTTCACTTTTTCATGGGAATAGAGAACCTGTGAACCACACATACATGTAAGAAATTTCATCTTAACAGAAGAAACAAACAGATAACTCGATAGCAAAACAGAGCTAAAAAATACTGTAAGGGAAGTGTCACACAGAAACTGTCAATCACATCCTGAAGCCTCACAGGGAATGAAGTAGAGCCCTGCTCTGCTTCCTCACCCTCACCTGAATGTTTTCCAGCTGATATTCCAGGTCACTTCTTTCAGTCTTCAGAAGATCTGCTCGGTCCAGAGCCTCTTGCAGACCTTGAGTCAGGCGGAAGATGTGATTCTTTTGCAGATCCATTTGCTGCTGCAGCTTTGCCTGCTGTTAACAGGAAAACAAAGGCCAGTGTTTTGGCTTTGTTGTCTTCTTGTTTATAAGTAAAAGCAATTAAATGTTATTACTCCTTGTAAAATAATCATCATTGCAGAACTTGTAAGTAAACAGACAATTCTTTAAAAGCTGGAAAATTACAATATTCTAGAAGATTCCATTCCTTTCAGAATACATTATGGTTAAACAAGCATTTCTATGTAGAGTATTTAGATTAATCTGTAGCAATACTATTTTCTCAAGCTCTCTACACAATCACCAGAAGCCATCTCAGTACTTTGTAAAAATAAATTAAAACAACAATCTTTACTATAAGCCAGGATAGTCATAGTCACATGAGATGAAGAAAATTATGGCCAACTGTTTACATCCTTGTCTCCAACTAACACCAGAAGAGGGCACATGACAAACTGCTCCTAAATCTTTTGGGATTTACACTTTCTTGATGAGAAAGTCCCTGAGTAGAACCATGAATGCTCCTATGCTACAAAGTAAGAGTCAGAAATCTTTCATGGTGATGCATAAAAGAGTAGGTAACCTGTCAGTATCCCAAGAACACCAGAAGGCTCTAATTGCCCTAATTGTCCATAACCTGGAAATCCCTGAAATCCTCCTCTGCAGCCTCTTTCCCCCACTACCCAGCACTGGCTGCCTGCATTCAGGGATTTCCTGATAAGGTGCAGGTGTGTGACCTTGGATTCACTCCTGTGACCCAAATGAATGATGAAATAAGAGCCGTGAGAAGCCTCACCTGTGGCCTCCAAGTGTGCACCCTCAGCACATTGGCTCCAGAGCTGGTTTAAAGCTATGGCCTTTGTACTTGGCCTGGTCAGAGTTGTGCCTGGGCACGGGCCTGGCCTTGCAGACCTGACCTAGGATATGAATCCTGGCTACAGGCTTCTGTAATGATTGCTGGGCCAGTGCTGGACCTGGGAATCTTCACCAAACCTGCTCTGCTCCTCTTGCTCAGGCACTGTGGGGCTCTGCCTGCTGGCTGCAAGGTCCTGTCCTTGCCTGACTGCTGTCCCCCTTGGCTCCCAGCTCACCTGCCCCTGAGGAGCAGTTCACTCCTACTGCTCTCTGACATGGCCACACACCCTGCAGTTTTAAGCAAAAACAACTCCCCCGGCTTGATTAATCTCCCCAGTTATATAGAAGAAGGATGGATGTGTAACACTTATTCACAGTGTTCCTCCTCAAGATGTGGAACCTTCTGAAGTTCTAACAGGAGTCTCCAAGGTTACCTCCTCCAGAAGTCTCTGCTTGAGCTCCCTTTCTGTCTCAAGCTTCTGTTGTAAACTGCGAGCGTTCATCTCCAGCATCGCATGCTTCTTCTCCAGGTCATTGAGCTGGGAGAGAGGGGCAGAGGAACATTGGACACTAATAAATATAGTTCCACAGTCTGAAAATCCAACTTCACCAAGCACATGCTAAAGAAATATGATAAAATTAGCCTTTGGCTAACTTGGGAAAAACCAACCAAATGACATTTTGGTTTGTTCAAATGCAGATACCAAGTTATTGAAGGACTTTCTGGGCATCATAGGCTGCTGTCTGCTTTAGGCTTTTTCAAAGAAAAGCTGAGGTCTTTGCCTTGAAGATAGAATTCTATTCTATGACCTCCAGTCTTTTTAATTTGTCTCTTTAACATCTTGAAAAAGCTGCTCAAGGCCACATTTCCAGAAGTAATATAACGAGAAAAGTATTTAATCTAATTATGAAAGTCTAGGGTTGAAAGTTACCTACCTTATCAGAAAGGCTCTCTGCTTTGAGTTTTTGTTCCTTGAGTGCTTGCTGCAGGGCCAGAATCTCTGCCTTGTGTTCCTTGACAGCCAGTTCTACCACCTGGCGAGACTCAGTAATGCGCTGATCTGCTCTCACTCTGCATTAAAATGGAAAATAATGTTACCTAACTCCTTTCAGGCTTGACCTCTCCCCAGCAGGCAGTGGCATCAATAACTCTTTAAGGGGTTGCCTCAAATTCAAGATGTTACTTTAGAAAGCCAGACTGTTCGCTGCAACACTTTTATATTACATAACCCTGTTCCTGCCCCTGCTAGAATTACAGCCTTATAATTTCAAGACCCCACAGGAACAGTTAGGAGCAAAGACTATTTTTCCATATAATAAAATAGAAGATAATAAATCAAGACATTTTATAAATTACAATGATAAATACCACTTCCCTTTAATTGTTCACTTGGAAAGAAACAAAAGGAACAATATCACTGCTGAATGACTATTAACTAATAAACCATTTTTAGAACTACCTCACAAGATTTTATATTTAGTTCCAACTCCCATATCCTATGCTAAATATAATTTTTGCACTAGCTTCTATAGAGCATCTTCATAAAAGTTACTAAAAGGAGGAGGAAGGGAGAGAGACCTGCTCTGTTTCTCAGTATCCAGCATCCTCTGCAACTCTCTCACTCGACATTCAAATTGGGACTTCTCATCCCCTAGAACATTTCTCCATGCTTCCCACTGACGCTCTTTCTCCAGGAGTTCATCATTCAGGGCCTCCAAGTCCATTACTTGCTCTTCCAGCATCGTACATGTTGTCTTCAAGGCCTCCATAGTCTAAAAATAAATCCTCCTATCAATTCTCACATCCCACATCAAGCGTGCACTTTAAGCTTCAGCCTCACCACTTCAATTCCAGCACATGCAAATTGGCAGCAAACAGAAGCTGGTAAATCACAACCCATTTATTTCAAGGCTCCCGTACGTTCACTTGTGATCGCCGATAATGTCAGTTCGATCTCATTACCAACGTTTTCACATTTCCAGGGTCACAAAATTGAAATGACTAATTCTGAATGACAATACCTTCAGAGTGCAGAAATTTCTAAACAAAATTGCATATAAACACACTGGGAAATAGCAAAAATTTCCATTCACTCAAGTGCTGTGGGAAGGACAGCTTAAACACCACTACCCCTGGAAGCGACATCATTTCTTTTGGGTTTCCAGATGTAAAAGGAATTCTTAGCAGCTATCAGGAAGAGCTCATGACCCAGACTTAGAGAGCCTTACTTGTTTCTGGCTGGTGAGCTGCATCTCCCTCTCGGTGATCTCTCGGCGGAGGTGGTCGACCTCGCTGCGCAGCTGCACAACCTCGTCGTTGGCCCCCGAGGCCTCGTCCAGTTGTTTGGACAGGAAGAAGTTCTGGTTGTTCAGCTCTGCATTGTCTTCAGTGAGCTGGTTCAGCTGCTCTTCCAAATCAGATATCACCTAGAAAGAAAAATAAATTAAATTACATGTCAGTGAGCACAGGTTTTTGAAAAATTGTCTTCGCACAGAATTATTTATTGCCAAGCTTTTACGTTTTTTCCAAATTTAAACAAAAGCAATATTGTAGTCATAGATTTTTATGCATACGAATGTACTCAGATTAGGAATAGAGCTTTGTTTCTTACAGAAAAATAGCTTGAGTTTTTTAATCTGGTTCAGAGTATAAATATGCTGCAATGCAATTTATTATTTGAGAGAACTGTCACAGCTAAAGCACTGGACAGGGAGCCAGGAGTTCTGGCTGGATTCTCAGCTCTGCTGCTGACTTACAGTAACCTTTTGCCAAAGCACTTTACCCGTTTTTGCCTCAATCTCCCCTAAGTGCAATGAGGCTAATTACTTTCAGAAAGGCTTTCAAAGTGTGGTATTGAAGAAAACTGACCAAGAGGTGCAGCAGAGACAGTACAACCTTGATGGATATCCCTGGGAATTGCTTATATTGTTATGTGTAACACTGGGCGTAACCAGGAAAGGCAGAAAAATTTTAAGAAATACATTCTATCAAAGTAACAGCATTTTGGATGGCAGAGTGGAACACCAAGAAAGAAAACAAGGTGGTAACCCAACACGGAAAATCAGTGAAAGGCAAAAACTCAATAAGGCCTTTGGTGAAGTGGGAGCATCCATTTGTTTAATCAGAATAGCATTACACCAAATGCTATAAACCACAGTCCCCTCCAACTTAAAGAAAAATTTTAAAACAGTGGGCCGTTTTCACAGTTGATTTTTATGAATGAAAGGCCTGAACACTGAGTGGATGAATATGTAGCTCTTCCTAACTCAAAACCAACGTCACCACAACAGAAGAGAAAGAAACCTCAGTATAATCTTGAAAGCAGCTTAATAAAAAGAATTTCAGAAACTGGTAAACAGTCTATACAATTCACATTCAACCCTTTAAAATATGTTCCGGAGCCTCTTTTGCCTGGATGTCAAAGAAAAGTGAATAAGATACTTCATTAAATTGGAAAAAATAAAATCTCAGAGCACAGTTGGCCACACATTCAAATTTAAATGTTCCAATTTCCTACACAAGCCAAGGACTTAAATATCTAAAGCAGTAGAGGGTAGAGCACACGTCTCTTCTCAGCTCTCTGTAAAGATGACAACCATTTCTTTTTGAAGAATCTGTAATGCATATTTTGGCAGCCTTTTACCATGCCTCTCCTAGATCTAAATTAACAGTATTTGGTTTTTAAACTGTCAGCAGAAAAAGTCCAACAGCCATTACTCCCTGCTGGGTGAAGGGGAGTTCCTGCCACCCATATGTTCAGGGTCAAACCAAGATGATTCACACTACAAAACACAACATTTTTTATGAAACTTGATCACGTGCTTGGTTTTGAGCACTCTTACTGCCCTATTCAAAATACATTTTATTCTGCATTGTTTGCATCAAGCTTTCAGAGGGGGCAGCCTGTGTCATAAGGACATGTTAGTGTCTGTATTGCTACTGGGATAAGAACTTAGATATGTATTTATACAAACAAAAAGGAGCAATAGAACATTTGTTTTTACAGTGTTTTATCCACCATCCTTACAACAGCTGAGATCTCTACTAACTGCCAAATAAGAAATTGGCTTTTTCTTCCACTTGTTTTATTTTATGTATCCATGTATCTAGGCAGTTTTAAGATATATTTTATACATTCACGGTTTCTTCTACATCTATGTTATATATTAATGCAAGTAAGTTCTATTAAAAAATATTAAGCTAGTTTTGAAATACAAGGAAGCAGAGATGGGGAAACACAAAATGGATAAAGTGACATGCAGAGTTAATGTGTCAAACTACTTAATTAATTACTAAAACTGGCTATATTTCAAGTTGATTTTACTCCTTAAGGGCTGGAAGTTAAGCTCAATTTTCTTTCATTCTGGGTTCTGCGATTTTGACTTCTTTCCCTGAATACAACTAAAATTAAACCAGATCATTTTATATTTCAGTGCTATATTTTATCTAGTAGGATATTTCTGGAAAAATTCAGACAAATAACAAAGCAGATAAGAAAGCAGGGTTCCAGAAGATGTGACATGATCTCTTTCCCTGAATATCTTTCTAACAGTGTATTTACTGACAGTTCCAAAATGCCTTGGCTTAAATTCCAAATGTATCATAACCTATATAAGGTAATCTATATAGATTCATGGATTTTAAATTTTTTTTAACAAGAGAAACCTTGTTCTACTCGGTACAATCTCCTATTTCTCATGGGGAAAGGGGAAATTTGTTAACAGATTCAACAGTTATCTACAGCTGTGTATAACCCAATGGAATTAGAGAGTTTATCAATACTATAAAGCCTAAAGAGTAATGGGTAATACTGACACAGGAAAATGGGATGTGGTGTGATATAAATGCCTGTACTGGGGACCAACAAAAAAGAAAACACAGACCAAAAATACACATTTAACTGAAAACATTGTTTTAGGCATATAAACATACATACATACAACCTATGCCAGAAGCCTGCACCTGGAAATAGCTTTAGGTATTTTTTTTTTCAGTTAAGGAAATCCCCAGGCAAAAAAAGCCCAAAAAACCCCAAACAAACCAAACAACCCTGAACTATTCTGGAGGTAAATTTGAAGTATATTAAAGGAAAGTAAGAAAACACTTATATGCTTTAGAAACCCGTAATACACTTACAAAAATCTTCACCTTCAAAATTTGTAAATTAACCAAACACTTGAAAGCTTGGAAGAGCTTTCCAGACAATCAAGGCAGCCACTGTATCTGTGCCACTGCATCATCACTCACAGAGCAACTGGAATTTTCTCTTCTATCTATGCACATCTTCATCACAACTAATCCAGGGAATGGAGATATCATCTAACTACACAGATTATTCACCGCACAGCACAACTAAGCACACACCTTATCTTTATACTGATTCAGAGAACTGTATCTCATTTCTAAATATTACAGAGCAACCCAAGCATAGCTACTCCTCAGCAGAAGGGACCATATCCAGCACAAATCCCGCCCCACTGAATAGTCTGAGGGAAAAAAAGTGTTCCTCTGGTGAGACTGAGCACATTTACAGCTGTTACACCTGGTCCTACAAACCTCTCCAGACATGGATCACATCAAATATCAGAGCAACAAACACTCAGGGCCATGGTGATTGGGTTTGCATACCAAAAACAATGTACAAATGTAATCCATATGCTCCACGTATCAAAACCACAGGCAAAATAATGAGGAAAAAGAGAAAATTAAGGAGTTTTATTTATATACTACTAACTGCAGCTTGCAAACATCTCCATATTCCTTCTCAGTTCTCAGATGCCACCAACAAACATGCAAAAAGATGCTAGGACATAGCAAGGGAAACTGTTTTGGGATGCTATCAGCAGTGTGTTATTTGGAGTTTAATATAATCTCAGACTAATAGTTTTCCTCTATCCATTTCCACTCCTTCCCATCCCCACTAATCTCTACCAGAAAGCTACCTGTCAGAAGTAAACAGGAAACAAGAAAAAGCTGTCTCTCAGCCCCAAATTATTGTGAGGAGGAAGTGACAGCAGACATCAGAGTCGCTTTGTCTTTACCTACTCCCATTTGGATCTGAGACAAAGCTTTTCAGGCAGAGAAATCCCAGCACTGTAACGGAGCAGAGGCCCAGGCTCTCAAGGACCAAGGCTGCAGACAGATTGTATCTCCACCTGTTAGATCAATCCATGACAATGAATCCCTGACTTTCCTCCCTTCTCCATAGTCAGACAACACCTGTGCCTTGAAATATACCTTAAACATGGATCTCAGTCTCCAAAATCTCATCAGGGCTTATCTTGAGGGACACTGCTCTCGACAGGAGCTGCAGAGTAGTAGGACACTGCCCAGACTGCATCCCTCTCCTTCCCACACCAACCCAGGATTAAAAGACACAGTCCCTGCATTCCTCTGTCCTAGATCCCAGCAGATGAGCTGCCTCTACCAAACAGGAGCTTCCTCCTCCTCAAATTTTGATGATGTTGTCCACAGTGAAGGTCTCGTTAACCTCTCTCACAGCAACACCTTGGAAGTCTCTGACTACAAAGCCCAATTTCTGCCTGTAACTGGTATCTGCAACTGTATTTTCTGTGAAATGAGAATGGGTAACACCTCCCACCCAACAGCAATTCTCTCTTTTTCTTTACAAATTTAACAAAGCCATATAAAAGTTTTTGCCTGGGTATTAGCCTTGTCACCGTGGGCTCCCTATAGTCTAAAACAAAATTTAACATCAAAGTATGTTACATCTTTAGATATTATTTTGGAAGCCCACAAGAACATAGATTATTCTTGTATGCCAACTCATTGAGCCAATGTAGAATCAGGATCTTAGACTGAATTCAGCAGGAATTCACACATAACTAAAATTATACACATCTGATGGGCTCACAAATTTAATGCCTCAATATCCAATCTCATGGACAAGTACAGATTGAGCCTGTTTATGTACAATTGGAACACAAGGTGATGACAAAAGAAACTCAAGAAGGGAAGATAAACCTTGTTTTATTGGAGAAAACTTGAATAAATGGAAATGCAATATCCAATTAGTAATAAGAAATGCCACTCATGGCTAGAGTAAAAGCAACAGCCTGTACCTGAAAAACCTAGAAGATTCAGATGGTGGTTCTCTAGTGTTTTACTAAGCTGAGTGTAAAGATTTCATAGGATTCTAGTCTGCTAAATATATAAAGACTTTACCGACTGCTTAATGAGTGTTTTCTTTTTGAAACAATTCTACAGTTATCTAAATAACTTAGTTGTGTTTTTAAATGTGTTGATGATCTGAGGACAAGACATAATTCAGAGGCATCTGGAAACAACTGACAAATATGTAAAGTTTCCTATTTAAGAAAGCCTTTTATTTCTAGATCTTTCTCTGACTGCCTGGAAAATACTTCTAACTCTCAAATGGACCATATATTTGATAGAATAAATGTAGGGAACTAGTTCTCCTCCCTCAGATTTGCTGGATGAGCTATCACTGTGATAAGGTGGTGATAAAATATGATCCTCTGTGCGTGCCCACAAGCTCACATGTGTGTACAGCAGGTACCATAAGTCACAATTTTTGTTGTAATTATGAATCCTGTTATTTCTTGCTCAGCTGCGTGGCAGAGAAACAAGTGCTAGCATTTTCTTTTTGACCCCCAACAGTACAAGAGAGATGTCACAAGATGAAACAAAGCAGAGGTATCAGAGCAACTGAATATAAATCCACAAATAATTGTTGGGGCGTCCTGAGCAGGGCCAGGAGTTGGATTTGGATGATCCTGATGTGTCCCTTCCAACCCAGCCTATTCTATGAAATAAGAGAACCTAAAAATGTCTCCTTAGTCAGAGACCTCAGCAAAAGGAAGAACAAGTGTGCAATGAGGATCGAAGGAAAGAAGGCACAGCCTTCTCTACAATCAGAACCTGTGACCTTTGTGAAGCTAGAGAAACAGGAAAATTACCAAAGAAAGTAGATTAAGTATTTTTATTTATCTTTTGAAGACTACAAAAGTACTGAAGTAATTCAATCTTTCAATATTTTTTCCTGTCTAATCTTATTTTCATAATTCTTATGCTGTTTGGGGCTTCTCAATAAGATCAAATAAAAAGTGATTCCCTACCAAAGTTTGCCAGACAAGTTCAAGGAGTTTGTGTCAGCTTAAAAAGATATCTCTTGAGAACTTGCTGAAAGCATAAACCCATCCATTATCATGCTGTATAAGTAGCAGCATATTACAATTATTCCCTTGAAGTGTAGTTTGATTTTAAAAGGAGTATAAATTCTAATCACCTTCAAGTGGAATCACACGGTCACCAAAAAGCACAGCCTGCATCATACTGGTGCCAGCAGATAAAATGAGGTTGAAACATCTGGTGAAAGCACCATAATTAGCATTTCTTGACCCTCACTGGCAGCAGAAGATTGCCCTGATTTCCTCACTCCTCAGGCAGGATGGACAGCCAGGACCAGCCATAACACACAACATGAAAGTTTCTGTCCATGGTCAATTAAATTATACATGAATTCTACTGGGCTGGAAAGAGAATGTGTGATGAGCATGTATTATTCATTTAGGAACTATTTAATTAATTTCTTATTGATGAGGATGTCTGATCCCACTTATCCCACTGAAGGGCCTTACAATGCACAACACTTTTACAAGTGCTTTGAAGCTCTTGACATTCTGGAAATGTTATGGGTCACTCTTCACTACTGGAGCTTGTTCCCCACACTTAGAGCTGAAGTGTCACTGGATAATGAGTTCCAGCTCTGCAAGGCAGCTGACCCTGCAGCGAACAGAAGCCACAGAGTTTCCATACCTGTTTTTTGCCTGCATGGAGATCAAATAAGTGTTTTCATAGAAAGTTGTCACTCTGAATGAAGGGCAAGATATAGAGCAAAAGAAGACAGCTATGGATGTAAAATATGTGATGGCACATAGGGAGCCAGAGGTGCAATCTAAGAAAATGAAGAAGGCAAGTTTCTTGGGTAGGATTTATTTTAGACAGAGGTTAACACACTTTGGAAAGTTCTACTTCCTCAATTCTTCATATCTGGATATTCTATGACCAGAAGAATCCCCTTGCTTAGTGCTAAAGAGCAAGTGAGGAAAACAGAATGACTCACATGCTGAAAAGACATTTTTCAAAGATGAAAACTTGTACGTTAGAGACTTACTCCTACAACATGAAATATTAAGTTTGAGGAAATCGCCGGAATCAGGGAAACAATCAAGAGAAAAAATCCCAGCAATTAAACCCTCCTTACAGGGTGGGGCAGAGAGAAAAAGCCCAGAATGATTGACAATCACTGCTCATCCAGGGACTGTGGTCCTTATCCAACACTTGTGTAATTCGTGTCATTGGAAGGCAGAAACCCTCCACCAACCACCATAAACAAGCATGAAGACAGTGTTAAACTGCAAGAATCCCTGTGGGTAGACAAAGTCCTTGACATCTGTCCTGGACTGATGAAATGAATCTGAAAACATGCAAAGATCTCAGCATCTGATCCTGACTCAGGTCCTGGAGTCCTCTCTGCTGCATGTCCATGTATTATTTGGAACCTTAACATTTCTTGCCTTTTCAAACAGTGTTAAAGTCCTCCTTAAAACCCATTCTGGCCTAGATTTGGACAGGTAGATCTTTCCTTCTTGTGAGCAGAAAAGATCTTCACCTACAGTCATTTTTTGCAGCTGCTACACCATTCTTATTAGCTGCACTGCAATGAGATATTTTAATTTACTTTCTTCTCCAAAAAGAAGAATAGTGTCAATTTCATGATCAGACTAAAACCTCAAAATTGAGGTTTACCTGAGACCTAAAAGAAATCAAATCCAATCCATCCAGCTCCTACTAGCACCTTGAAGCCAGAAGTCCACATTAGGAACTAGTGTCATCAAGGATTAAATGAGGAAATTGTTTGTTTCATTATCCTTAATTTCAAAATAATTCAATGATCTGTATTTAATACTCACTGTGCAGCTATTACGAAGGGCTTCAAATTTACGCTGGATTTCATCTCTATGTGCCTAAAGGAGGTAAGAAGTTAATCATCAATTTTTCATACATTAGAATTCGAATCCAACAGCTGTTGCTAAACAAACTGCAGAACAATCTACCAGCAAGCAAAGTCTGGAAGGCAGATGCTGCAGGCTATGAAAGCACTTCACAGTGGCAAAGAACTGATTAGCAAAAGTCACATCCTTCTTAATCAAAATATACTTATGCTCCCAACTCTGAACTGCTTTAGGAAAATGTACAAGCTCAAGAATGGAATTACGTAACAGGTTCCATCTGAAATGGTCACCAGAAGACTTGTTGATTCCGTGTTAAGTTTTTACATTCTTGACATTTTAATTTGAGTTGGTTTTACTTCCGTATCCAGGTTGGTGTTTCACAGAAAATAGATAGTGCACACAATTTAATGCTTGCAAAGCAAAACTGTAATGATGTATTATGCAAGCTATCCCAAACAGCTCTGCCAATCTACCTGAATCCTACCATAAAGTCCCATTTAATGCTGAGCCTCTCTAAAAAGCAGTGATAAAATATAATAATCAATTCTTTGGAAGACAGCATCCAAAGTATGGAAAAGTTCAAATGCTCATTTTAAAGAATGCAGTATTGCATGCACCATTTAACCCCCTAATTCACAAGCAAAGCATGACAAAGCAAGAAGTTCTTGTTTCAGCCTCATGGCCTCTCAAAATTCATCCAAGTGATTTAACAAGTGTCTAATGTCATGTGCTATCTAAAAACTTAACAAATGAAAGGTTAGTGCACAAGCACATCCAGCCACCTTTCTTCATTCAGAACATTTTCCTTAGAGCCAAGAGACTAAACAGGAAAAAACTGTTCAGCAGAAGTCAAATATGAGAGCTAAAAAGCTATCTTACCACAACAGGCAATGTGAGAAAAAAAAAAGGATGTAAAAAAACTCCATGCCAGGACTAGTCCCAAGCCCACCGAGCTGGACTGTCTCACAGCAGCTGGTCCAAGAGCACTACCAGTTTGCCACATTAACTGGAGCATTAACTGAGTGAACACAGGTCATGAATATTCATCTGTTTCACTGCTGGGTAAAGATCTCAAGCGAATTGCCAGCCCACTGGCAGTGAAATTGGTTGTTATGCAAAGCTTTCAGCTGGGAGGGGACTGCCTCAGTTCTGAGCAAAAAGGAACCCGATGCCATTTCTATTCGGTTATTCTTAGGCCTCGATGCTGTTGCTGCACTTGCCCAGCCTGTGCCCACTTTAGAACTGAGGGAATGGTTCTGCCATTCATCTACCAAAGCATCAGCATAATTCCAGCACCCGTGTCAGCTGAGCCCACCTCCCCTTCCAAAAACCAGCAAAGGCAGGAATATTTGGAACAGTTCTTTGATTAGATGCCACTGGAGCGCGAGAATGCACATTTTCAACACTTCCAAATCACAGGATTTGAAGGTCATTAAAGGCTGCTGCTCAAGGAGGGTGAGCTGGTAGCAGGTCATAAACTTCTCCACTCTCTACCCTGCAGCCCTGGGGAATCTTTTGTGAAGGAAATATATCCTAGAATCCAACAGTTTGAAAGCGTCTTTTTGTGCTCAAGAGACAGCAACCAGCAGCACATAATCTAGAATTCCATTTACAGGGAGTTGGGATGGAAAGGGGATGGCAGGACTTGAACTCTGTTTTCCTTTCTATCACTCACACACCTCACCAGACTGCAAGACACATGTGACAACTTTTAATGAAACAAGCATTGGAATAAAATTATGTGCTAAGAACACTCTCCCTAGGAATTTGGTGGGGAGCTTTTTTCCCCTGAGTAAGTATCCTTAAAGCAGGGTAACTGATAGGAAAAAGAAGTCATCAAAACAGTTATGATCATCACGTACTTTCAAACTCATGAGCTATTATTTAAATAAGTAAATCACAGAGTAAATCTCCTAACAATACCAATTTCAGATGCAACTTTCACCCCAAAACAAAAGCAATAATACTGCTACAAGCCATCAATCAGTTTTGGCAGCAAGGAACAACTGCTAGGAAGTGTTCATATGGTTAAATGTAAAATTTGACATTTTAGCCATTCCTGCCTCTATCAACACAAGGCACAACTCATACCCAGTTCTGAAAATAGAAAATTAAATTGTATAAATCCATTTTAACCTCTTCATGAGACATGCACCTCCATATTTCTAGTCTGTATGTAGAGCTCATAGCACAAGTCTCAGGGCTCACCGTGAGGGCTTGAATCTCTTCCTCTGCCTCAGCCGTGGTCTCCTCCAGCTCAGTCTTGGCCTCGCGGAGCTGGTTCTCCAGGGCTGTCCGTGCAGCCTGCAGCCCAGTGATCTGGGACTCCCGCTCCTGCAGGGTCAGCTGCAGCTCTGTCAGCTGCCTTTTGAGTTCCAGCTTCTGCTCTTCATGCTCTAGACTAACCTGAAGAAAGAAAAAGTAGCATCCACATATAAGTTACTAACAACAAAGACAGGCAATGTAGTCTCGTTTCAGAACCCACTTTAAGATGCCATTGCCATGTCTATTCCCAAAATCACATCCTGACAGATTGCTTCAGGCACTGAAGTCAAGGACACAACTTTGACTACTCCCTAAAAACTACTGGTTTGCTTAGAAAAAGCTTAAAAGCAACCTGGCATTTTGAAACAACAACAGCACAGGAATAGTTCCAGCTGTGACTCAAAGATCACATATCAAACGTTGATATAAAAAGTTGAAGTAGTTTGTGATGAATTTTCTTCACTGAAACCAAGAGTCTTTAAGAATCTTTATTTGGGAATCTCTAGGCATATATTACATACACTTTGCAGTTGGTTTTCCTATTTCATCTTCCCTTCAGATTCCTTTCAAAGAAACCCACCAGATCATCTGGCTCTGGGTTTACCTGAATGACTTCTCATGAAGGTTTTCCTGCAGCACACTCAGGGATAAACATGTCACTTCATGGGTAAGAAATGAACAACTAGAAATATCTCTGTGCTCAGAATCAATTCCAAACCTTAGCACCTTCTTCAGGCTCCCTGCTATCCCAAGGGAATCTGTCTGTTGTGCTGGAGATGTCAAGGCTGTCAGAAATCTTACACTGGTCCCAGCCAGCTCCTGGCCAAACAAGGACATGTTGGTTGTTCAGCCTCCTCAGCTAAAGGCAAGATTTCTGTCTTAGCGGAAAATTAGTGGAATGTGACTGGAGAAGAATTTGTAGATCCAAACTAGTTGACACAAAACTGAAAATTAAGCACAGCTCCTCACAAATCTTTAAAAAATGTATATTTTCATATTACTGCTAGGTTTTCTTTCCAGAAAACTCTGAAAATTGTGCATGAAGCAACAGGTCACCTGTTTTCTTACAGCAATTCTGTTGTGTCCTTTGCTTTCTATGCTGTAGACTCTAAGGCTATGGGTTATCTGGTCATTGTACATAGCTGAGCTTTTATTCTCTACCCAGACAATATTATAAGGAAATTGTACAAACAAACATATAAATAGAATTCTGAGAAAGCAAGATGATCTAAAAGCTCAGACTCAGGTAGACAAGTCCTTAATACTTACACTTATCTCCTTTTAATGAACAGTTTTTAATGTATTTTTTAAATTATTATTATTAGGGAAAAGAAAGTACCATCCGACCAAACTAAATTAATACACTCTCAAATACCACTAAAACAAGTTAATTCTAGTTCTCACTACAACACACGAAATGGGATACATTTCAGAGAGTTTGTTGGGAGGCATTAGACCATGTTTTCACCTCTCGCAGCCGTGTCTCCAGCTCCAGCAGGCGGTTCTTGTCAGTGTGATCTTGGTGACTCATCTTTTCCAATTGTTCTTCTAATTTTCGATTCTGGGCCTCCAACTTTCCAGCTTGTGTTTCCAAGTAGAACTTCTGTTGCCTGAGCTCTGAAATCATCTCCTCTTGGGCTTTCCTGATAGGAGAAACACACAAGAGACAAACCCAAAATGCCCTTAACATATGTCCTTTCCCTGGGGTGAACAACACAAGTTTTCTGTTAGGTGGAACAGTTAAGTTCATGGTTTAAATTCTACAACCCAACTGAAAATAAAAAATACTAGGGTATTGATCAACATATGCCCAGAGCACTAAAATGCCACGTTTGCAAGTTGCACAGACAAATGAGTCTTGTACAGGGTAATCTATAACGGTATTTAAAGATAAGAGTTCATTCTCATTTCATCAGTTCCCTGTTACATGTTTTTCTATACAGGAAAAAGAAATGCTAAGAAAAGTTGCTTTCTCACAGTGTATTTCCATGCGACAGGAGGAACCCCGTGCTTTAGGATTGAGGGCAGTGTGTTGGGGGTTGTTTTGTCCGGGGCTTTTTTAAGTTGTAATGGACCTAGAACTTGACCTACACTGAAGTGAAGCTTTGCTCTCTCTGATCAAAGTCTTAATCCACAAACTGAACAAAAATAAATACTTATGCTTATAAGAATTCTGAGAGCTGGCAATGATTAATTATTACCATTTGAAATGGATACCCTCAAAAAAAAAAATAGGGTCTTTCTACATTATTTACAGTTCCTGGAATCATGTTATCATGCATTGGAAAATTCTGCCTCAGAGTGCTTTCTACTTAGAACCCTCACAAAGCTCTACATATATTAATGAATTAATATTTTAAGAAGTTCACTGTGAGATAAGCTGTTATTAATCCTATCCCAGAGAAATTATGTGGGTTGCCCAAGATCAAATAAGAAGACTTAACAAAACTAAAAATAGAACTTAAGTCTTCTGACTCACATTTCTGTGCATTGCAAGCAAAACCACCCTTTCACCCTTTCTCTTTTTTTAATTTACCTCCACAGATTATTGCCAGCCAGAGCTGTCAAATGGTGTTATTTCATTTCCTACTGTTTACTGGGCTATCTTCTCAGGAACCTGATAATCATTGGTTTCCTCAGATACTGCAGGAACAAAAGCTTGCAGAGCTCCCCTCTCCTCTGAAGGGTTTAATCACCAGTTCTCCTCTCGATACACGCTCAGATTAGCTGCAGCTTTTGTGGGTTCAAAATGCAGGCCAACAACAATTTATACATTTTCAACAGCCCAATTCAGAAAATAAGCACAAATTCATTAAGTATCTGCATGCATAATTAAGCAATTTTCTCCTAAAATGTTGCTAATTCTGTACTGTCGTCTACCAATCCTGTAAGTTATGTTCTTTGACAATATGTCTCTCAATAATCTATTCTAAATTGTATGTTAAAATGTTATTATACGGTTTTTTTGTTTTCTGCGGCTCTCCATTCAAGGGTACTGCTCTCAGAGGATGCACCCAGCTCAGCTAAGCCTTTACACTCTGTTCAGCTCCCATGACTGAGACACTTGACCTTCCATACACTTCCCAGATCCACCTGGAGACAATATTTCTGTTTTATTTCAGACTGAAGGCAAGTTATGGCTTTTGCTGCCTCAACAAACTTCCTGGATGATTAACTGGAGGTCATCTGAAGCATAAAGCAACACAATTAAATTCCTCAGTTATTTCTGTGAATATTTTTGGCTGGACAGGCTAAAACAACTTGCCAGATATTTGAAAAGCAATGAAAATTGGAGCCATTAGATATCTGGAGTTATAATCACCACTGAAAAGGAATGAAACCAAAGCAACTCTTTGCCAAACTCATCCTTATCTGATTCTATTCAATATTATAGGTAAATCTTTCCAGGTGCTTCCCACAAAGGCAGTACCTGACGTTGGAACCAGCAGCTGATGGACATTGAAACCTTTGTGCAAACAGCCAAAGCTGGTGAATCTCTGAACCCAGTAAGTGCAAATACTGCAGGGAAATATCCCTGCAGGATATTTCAAACAACCCATGCTTTTTCCTACATTTGAAGTAGAATACCTCTAAGCAATTTATGAAGGAGAAACATCATTGTAAGGACAAGGTATCTCAGCTAAAATCCAAAGAAAAATAAAGCTCAGGCAGACAAAAGGATCTGAACCAGAAGATTTCCTTTGTGTTTAATAACTAAGAATTGGCCAGGAAAGCACTTGGAGTGATTCAAGATGACATCAGACCTGGACCAGGATTATACTCCAGAAACCCTGAACTGACTGTGACACGAGTCATTGATGAGAACTGAAGAGAGGCTGCAGCCAAGCAGGCAGCAGAGAGATGTGCAAGTGCTCTCTGGGTTAGGAAGAAAACAAAATTAATTGATGCAGAACTCTGAAGCTGAGCTATCTCCTACTTCACATTACTTCTGCCCATTTGAGTGAGAAAACATCCCACTCTTGCAACTGGCAATTCAAAAACATGCAGAGAAACTCTTGGCTTAAAAATCTAGTGCTCTTCCTTGTCTTCTCATCCATCAGGGAAGGATGAAATGTTTGTGAATGAAAGGTGTTTAATGTTTTCAATTTCAAAATCGTGTGTCATGGGAACCAAGGAAAATATAAATCTATTAGCAATGTTTATGTTCAAAAAAGGAACATATGTTTTTCCAGGGGTATTTTAGACATTAAAATTGTTAGTATTCATTTAACATATTTGGCAAACCTGCACAAATCACCTGCCTTAGGAAATGCTCCAAAGTAAACACTGTAATACAAACCAATTTTCCCAGTCATGTTTGAGAAAACACAAAATACACAGTGAGCCACAACTGTTTGAAGAACAAAGCGCAGTTTTGAAAGCCTATCACTGAAAAACAAGCAGAGAGCACAGCAGGCCTGCAAAAAAGAATCACATTTACACTGAGAATCAGAGAACCATTTCAATTGGAAAAGACTTTAGGGTCATGTTCCTGAGACCTGTTCAGCAGTGACAGCAGCTGCCACACTTACATGTTCCTCTGGGTAAAGAGGCTGCTGTTTGCTGCCAGTTTGTTGGCCTCAGACAATTCCACAATTCTCTGCTCCAGTGACCTGATCTTCGAGTCCATTGCATTGATCATCTGAAACACAGCAATGAGCCTTTGAGACTGCACAACACGAGTGATTACAAAAATAAAGTTTATAAAAAAAGTCTGAACTTTTTCCAGAAACAAAAAGAGCTGAAAGAAAACTGATGAAATGGCCAAAAAGAACAACACAGATGCAATTACTGGAGCTATTTAAAACTGCTTTCTACTGCTTTAATATTAGGAAAAAGCAACCATTATATTAACAAGGCATGAGGGTACACAGCAAGCTACAAGGCTTATTTAAAGAAAATATTCTTGAAGATACCCTGAATTTTAAAAAACCATGTCTTTTAAAATTAGTATTAATCAGTGCATTTCCGTCAAAGCAGCTCAGCAGCACTACAAAACCTCAAAGATTATCTTTCTTGAAATCAGTCTCAGACAGCTACTCTTCAAACAGCTTTGATTTCCAACTCAACACCACATACCGCCTTCTGCTCAGCCAGGACTTTGCATTTCTCACGTGCTTCTTCTTCATGTCTTCTGAGCATATTCTCAAGTGCTTCCTTATCTGCAAGATCCTTCTTCATCTGATTTTCCAACACCTAAATGAAGACATTTCTTTTGTCTAAATTATGTCTGTTTCACTGGGCAAAGGGCAAGCAGAAAGAAAGTCATCTAGACAAGATTTAATGTTTTTTAAGCAATTGATCATATCTCAAGCAAAATTAAATCCGTGATGCAATTGCTTAAATCCGTGGAAGAGCAAACTCCAAAACAGAGCACTCTCTCAGTTATCTCTGAAGACTGAATTTAACGATAGGATTTTATAGATTATATATAGAGATACTGTAGATTTTTTAATTATTATTTTAAGTCATAAAACTGTGTTCTATAACTATTCCAGATTAATGCAACAGAAGACTCTCAACCCCAATATGCACAGTAGAGGAAGTAGGAAAGTGCCCATCCTTTGGCTGCCCTACCACTATGGCTCACAAGTGATTCCATAGGTATGGATGAGACACGAATTCTTCCAGTCAGAGACAAAAATCTAACAGCAAAGTAAAAATCTTCTTTTTGTGGCACAAATACCTGTCATTTGGAACAGAACTAAAGTAATTAATTGCTACATTTTTTTAGAAATGCATGTTATGTATGTCCAGAGCTCTAAAGCAGTTGTTAAACTGAAGGTCTCTTCCTTCAAAGACAAATTTTCAAAGGCACAAATTCTGGACACCACAGGATATTTTTTACTGTTCCAGTTACAAAACCCCTCTTTTATCCGTTTGAACCTCTCTCACCTGGCTTCCTGATTTCTCCTATTAAACCCTACATCATAGGGCCCCACAATACACTGGTTCTTTTTCTTCTTTTTATTCTCTTTCCAATGCCTATCCTCTTTTCCTGTTTTTATATCACCACTTCTTTCTCAAAATCTACATTTGATCTTCCTGCTTTCTATCCCTCTCCTCTCTTTACTGATTACCACATGCTCTGATATGCCAGCAAATCTTCTTCTTTCTCTTTTTTCCTTCATATTTCTCCCATAGAAATTTCTTCTCTCCTCTTTAATACTACATCCTCTCACATTTAAGCTAAAATGTAGAATTAAAGTACTAGATAAATGTAGTAGATAAAGATTGTTTCTACTAAGAATAATTTGTTCTTAGCAAAGATTCTTACAAAATGCATTTCCTGGCTGTCATACTGCAAATTCTTCCGAAAAACCCTTAGCCAGTGCACATCCTCCTATTTGCCAGCTTGCTTTTCCTAATTTTAGATGGTGTCTATTTCTAACTGTTTGTTAATGCTACCCTGGAAAAGACAAAAACAAAGTGGGTGGTTTCTGTGGCTTCTTGGCAGATGTTCCAGCTCCAAGAAGATGGAATTTCAGAAGTGGTCTACTATTTGCTGCAGCTAAAACTTGCAGGTAGGCTGAGTGAACACTCATGGAAAATCGGTAGGAACTGAAAGCTTCTTCAGGGTGTGAGATCCAACAGCATTAACTAAGTAGCATTTAGCAGCAAAAGTCAAATTACAATCAACAAATGCCACCTCTCCTAATGCAGTGCTACAGACAGGTAAGGTACAAAGGCAGAGGTAGGAGAAAAACTGATTCAGATTCCACGAAACTCCCTCAACATTGCAGAAGTGGTAACAAGAAGGCAACTATAAGACAGAGCAATCAGAGCCTAAAGACAACTGTTTTTCACTGAATTCATTCTACCCACAAAAGCTTGTAGGAAGATGATAAGATATTTTTACTTTGAGTTTTTCCTCATAGAATTGTTCCTTCTGTTTCAGCTGCAACTCCAGATGTTGTGCTGCAATCTGAGCCTCACGGTGCTTTTCCTCCAGCTCCTAAAAGCAGCAGAAATTCACATTCAGACACAAAGAAATGGTAGGTGCTGTGAGTACGTGTTACACAGGTACCAAACACTCATTCATTCTCTTTTTTTAAGGCTTCACACTATAAAAATCACAAGTCCAGGGCTGTCATAGTTTAAAAAAAAAAAAAAAAAGCATTGTGAGACCTGCACATTATCAGCTTTAAGCTTTGAATATTGCTGCTCTCCCATCTACTGCAGAGCAGGTACACTGCTAAGGACAAAGATTTCTACTTCCATGGTAAGAATCTCCATCTCCCATTAAAATATGCCCAAAGATAGGCCAAGGACATTTGGTGAAAACACGTAGTTATAAACATTTCATAACTGCAGTGGCATCACAGGAAGTTCAGATCTATTTTTAACAAGGTCTCTCACTTGTTTTCTCACAGCAGACCTCAATAACGGGGTACTGCTGTCTGTGCTTTTCATTCTGCATTCAGAGGGGGAATAGCATTTACTTTGCTCTATTCCTTGGATAAATGTTGTCAGAAACCCTATTTATAAATTGCTTCAAAAATGAAAAGTGCATGATACAATATACGTGGTAGAACAGACCAGAATGTTTCTAACCTCTTTACTTCACATCAGATAGTTTCAGCCATGCACAGTAAGGAATTAAACAATTTGTATTTCAGGAATTAGCTATTTCTGCTGCCTGACTATATTATTTGGGGTATATCTATAATCACCTTTCAACAGGACACCTCACAAGAGCTGAGTTTACAACTTTATGCCCATTCATTGTCGTATTTGCCACTCCAACAATTTCCTTAGAACAAGAGCAGGTTCAGGTTTGTCATTCACTACCACTGGGTTGACTCTTGCACAGACAAGTTCAGGTGCTGGGGTGCATCCAGGTTTCCTGTCTGCCCTCAGTACTGCAGAGCACAGCAAAATTTCCTGATACTTGTGTGTACTTTAGCACTTTTCATATTATTTTCATATTCTCTTTTCTGGTCTTCCTCATCTTGCAGACCAGCAAAGACTTGTTTTGCTCCAGTAACTGCAGTAGACCTCCTTTTCCAGAAGTGAGAATTAAAGAGGAGGTTCACCAAAAGTAGGTCATCGACAGTGCCTAGTCCCCAACACTCCTGCATGGAATGGAGATTGCTGCTTTTTGCAATTGAAATATGTCTCCCAGCAACAAGAGGGACAACTTGCCTCCCCCAGAAACCCACACGTTTCAGGTCCTGGCAGAGAATCAGACAACCAGATCAGCAGCAGCTTCAAAGCTCCCAGCATCAGACTGCTCATATTGTAGCAGAAGCTTCACCAGTTCCTGCAGTGGCACTTAACAGCCAGTGTGGGCTTAAAAAGGTAATTTCTTACCATCCCCACTCTCCCTCACTATTCTCTATGCAGCACTGACTTTGTTATTGGCATCACAGCCATGATTACTCTTCCAGGCAGTGAGAAGCATCTTCTCTAACTTGTTTCTTACTTCTTATCCAATTCATTACAGGCAGATGAGCAGGTGCTTCTCAGGTACTGCTCCATGAGCGTACATGAAAACAATGCCTTTATTCAATGATTTTTATGTAATTCTGTATCTTCAAGTCCCTTCTTTCTATACTTTCTATATCAGGAAAAATCAAAAATATTTGAAGAGATCAACTTGAGGGAAGGTACAGGGTAGGAGTGGAGAAAAAAAAGAATACCAGGTACCCTGTGCTCCCAGATCAGTTGCAAGGGACTAAGAAAGACTCTGTAGGAATATTCCTTCAATGCCTGTTCAACTTTTTTCTATAAAATACTTTTGTGCCTCTCCAACATTCTGTCAGGACTCCATGGAAACTACCTATAAGAAGAGCTAAACATATCCCATGGTGTAAAACAATTAGTCCATATTTCTGCATTCCCTTCCACTTTCTCCTCCACAAAGAATATAATCAAAACCAAGGAACAATCCCCAAATATACATAAGAGGCTTATGAAACAATTCAAAGTTTTACACTATTTCTAAACATAAAGTTGGCTCTGTGCCCAGCACAACCATAGTCTCCCACTTACCATGCACTCCTGCTATCAAAACAATTTGGAAGGAACAGCACTACTAAAGAACTGATTCTACCTTTTCCTGACAGGGCTCAGGCGTTCTGGTGCTAAGTCTACACACTCAGAACAAGCCTGGGTCATCTGTTGACTCCCAATATGTTTATTTTTACATTTCCATTTGGCCTTCCTCAGGTGTGTCTCAGCTTGGGATTACTACCAGTAAAATGTAATCCCTTTTTATCTTGCCATTGGCAGCACACAGAGAAAACTCTTGAGGAATGCAAAATAAATTTAATTATTCCACTATAAAATTATGCTTCCTGTCCCAGGGAAGCAAAGTATTAGAAACATCCTCTGCTTGATTCACTAGAGACTGACTTGCTATAAAGATTTAATAGGTTTAACCAGGAGAGAAACAAGAAATTGCCAACAGAGAAGGTATGTGGGTGAAAATGATTTCCTAACAAATATCTTTTGGAGAGGAACAGTTTAGATGACTAATTCCTCTCTGCTTCAAACATAAGCATTTCTAATAGATTTGACCTCTAAATTTCTCTGCAATTTAGTTTAAAAGGTAGATATTTTTGTTGTTGCACTATCCTGCCCTGAGAATGCCTCTGAAACAATCACTAGGTAAATCATTTAAATACTACGATGTTGACTGAAAAGTGTTCCCACTTGAGATAACTACAGTTTTGAAGTAGTATTAAGACTGAAGGTGCAGGAGTGAGTTTGTAACTAGAGGTGCAAACAATATTTGATTGCTTAAGCTTTCTCCAGTTTGACTGGCAGAAGAAAAAAATCCCTTTATTCAACAATTTCCACCTTATTCAATGCAATTTTACGTCTTCCGATCCTTCCCTATCCCTTTCTTACAAACTCTTACCCTCTAACTTTCATTTTCACCTCTGCTCACCAGAATTTTTTCTGCCATCTGTTGAATCTGTTGAGATTTAGTTTGAATATCTTCTTTTAGGCGGTTTTCTCTTCGTTCCACAGTCTCTAATCTCTTCACTTGATTCTCCAGAGAATGGCGCCGTTCCTGCAGAGCAATTATGAGCTGCTGTTTAGGCCACCCAACTCTGCACTAGCACAAAACAAGGAGTAGTTTCTAGAGGAAATAGGCTGAAGCCGTCAATATATATGGTTGGCTTTCATATTTTCAATCCTCATCATGCCTCAAATCCCCCAGGCTAACCACATGTCCTTATTGACTCCTCACTGAAAATAAACATCCTCTGTTTTCTTCAAAGAAATATGTTTTTTAATCAAAAATGGATTCATGCCTAACAACACTTCCCCCTGAAGAATTACTACAGGAATACATGCTGTTCAGAGTCACCCAGAAGAGGGTTCCTAAACTGAGACACATCCCAAGAACTTATTTACTCTAGACAAACACTCTCCACTCACCTCTGCTTCAAGCAATTTTTTCTTCATGCTTTCATTAGAATCTTCCCGGTTCTGCAGCTTCTCCAACTCCTTCTCAGCTCTCTCCTTTGCCTGACGGATATTCTGCAGGAGCTCAGTTGCCTCTGAGCTGGCTTTCACAGCCTGAAGGTCAAAAGAGAAGGAAAAAAGGTATTATGTGAAAAGCACACACAAAAATTTGGTGTGTGAAAAGTTCATCGCCTCAAGATGGTCAACATTCTGAATAAAACCACTACAGAACTTTGACCTAACAGTCTAAATTAAGACAACCTAAAAACACGTGCCAGACCCCAATTCTAACTTTTGTTACATAATTCTAACTTCTTTTTTACAAAAAAAATTAAAATGCAGGATACACATATTTGTCTTGCTATACTGCAAGTTTCTGCTTGACTCTACATCCTAAAAGTGTACCCCCAAATTCAGCTCAAGTTCTTGGAAAGAACTCACAAAATACCCTTACTAAAAGACAAGGAGAATAACCTGTTGGCCTACAGATAATTCCTTGGCATTAATGCAGGGAGAAAAGGAGACAGGGGATCAAAACATTATTGTTTTGAAACATTAGAAGTACTATTTCTATATAGTTTTGGCCTCCTATTCATATTCATTATCGTTAACCCTCGAAAAAGCCCCCTCTCAGCAGGTGCCAAGTTTGAAAAGCTCAATCAGGGGATTATTATGACAACCCTTTTCTTTTCTGCTGAAAGATTCCAATAAGAGAAGTTCCCTGACTGTTCTTACAGTGACACCTTAAGTGCCAGACTGACCATGACAGCAAACATTACATCTTCTGCATCTCCTTCAGTATACATTGCTAAGGTGTTTTAAATCTGTGGTGAATCCTCATCATTCAACTGTGAAGAACTGAACTGTTAGATCTTGCAATCGAAGCAGAGTACAGTGGGAGACTGAACCAAACGTGCCTTCCTAGTGAGCTAAAACCAGCTGACCCCTGTCTTCAGAAGCAAGGGATCAGTGCATTGTCCAGGGCATATCCAAACAGGCCTTTAAATGAGAATTTCTCTACACTACTCCAGTTCTGACTCAGCTTCATTTGCAAAAATAAACATTCTTGACATGTCTCAAGAGCCAAAAGCATATTGAGAACACCAAAGATTTCAGATACCAGTTCCCACCCCCTTTTCCTTATCATCCCCCAGGCTATGACTAATTCTATTTCTGAGGGTAAAACAAAGTGCATCCCTCCTCTTCATTAAGGTTTCACTGGAAAATCTGGTGGAAAACTCACTTTCACCACCCAGACATTACCTTTGTCAGCTTTTCCTGCAGCTCCTGGATTTTGGCCTGCTGCTCTGTATTGATCTATAGTTAAATAAAAAGATGGAGGAAAAGGGTCATAAAACCAAAACAGGAAAAGCACTCTGTGCTTATGATACCATATTTATTTTAATTCACTTCCCAAAAATCTTGGTTTCCCCCTATAAATTCCAACACACCAAAACACTCCTTGTGAAATCCATTCCTGTTTTGGTAACTTCCAGCTGATTTCACATTTTGGTTACCAAGTAGATTGTTCAGTGTGAGAACACTCAGAATTCTTTTTGCTTTTCATTTGCTGTTCTTTATGAATAAAGAAAATCCTTCTATATCCCCACCCTAACTCCAAACTCAGATGACACATAACAGCCTGTCTTTGCCTGGCTTCTCAACACAATCCATTAAGAACAGGTTATCCAGAGACAGATTTATATCAAATTAGATAGAACAGTGAATCACACCAAGAAAAAGATGTTTTAAAAAGTAAAATGAAATGGAGAGGGCTGTGAGGTTGTGCAAGCCAAAGGCATTCTTGGTGTCTGTGCATAGCATGAGAGACCCAGGAAGCAAATTCCAGCACATTGAAGTAACATACCTTTTCCAGTTTGGAATACAACTCTCCTGCTTCATTTTTTCCTTGATCTTTAACCTGTAACTTAAATATAAAATACATTAAAATCTCAGGAAAAGCTGGGCTTCTATCCAGTCATCACAATATGTAATTCAAACACTAGAAGTTACACAAAGTGTAGATCACATTATTTTCAGAGTACAGCTGAAAAACGTGTTGTATCCATTGTACAAACCACGCCAATCTTTGAAGGGCACACCCCCAGCTCCTGTGTGCGTGTGTCAAACAGCACTAGAAATTCCAGCAAGCCTCAGCCCCCTCTCCCATGAAGCCTAAACTACCTTTTGCAGTTTGTTGTGGCACTCGGCAGCTTTACGTTTGAATTCTTCAGCTGCCAGGCGGGACTCCCTCAACTCCGACTCGTAGAGGTCGCTGCGCCTGCGCGCCGAGATCAGGTCCTCTTCCAACTGATTCATCATCAACCGCATTTCTTCCACTTGAGCTTGGTACTCCTGCAGTCGGGGTGGAAGGGAAGGAGAAGGTATTGCAGTTTAGAGGCAACAGGGGAAGTGCTTGGAGCAGCAGATTCCAGAATACTGACTGCAGGAAAGAGATGCATTTAAGAGCATTTGGAAGAAAGGTAAAGTACAAAATAAAATGGTAAAAACTAAATAAAATAACATCCATGGTGTTCTGGTTTGAGTCTTGCCACTTTCAACTCAATACCTCAAAGTCAAAACACTGACTTTCTGAGAGTGCAGGAACACATATATACATCTACATACAAATGGTAAAGATTACTTACATTTCTAATTTCTGAAACAGAAATGTGCCTTTGAGTTGATGTCTCTACTAAATGCCCAGATGCTCCCTCAAGATCTATTTTCTCAGGCTGATAACATGACAGTTATCACAGATCTGCACAGCTTGGGTAAAAGGAAAGAAGGAGAAGCAGAGGGATAGCACACTGTGGCTCCCAGCCATCAGCTATTTTCTCCTGACAGAGTTAAAAAAGAATCACACTGCTCTGCATGGGAAACAACCTAAAACCAAATACCTTAGAAAAACTATCTAAAACTGACATTGATATTCACCTATACAGGCAGAAATAAAGATTCCCCATGCAGGAGACTACAGGACAGGGCGTTTGGATGGGGAAGGTGGGAGAAGAAAAGAACATTTGAATTGACTATCTCAATGAGACTGGGAACTCAAACTGGGACTAGCTCGAGAGATAGCTTCTCCTGTCTTCATGGGCAGGAAAGAATTTAATTATGCTTAGCATTTACTAAGTCCTGTAAGTATGCATTTCATAAAATTACTCTAAAGCAAAAGAAAAAAAAAAACCAACCAAGAAAAACCCCTCCAAAACCAAAGTACTTTTTAAGAAGCTGAGAACAAGAAGAAAACATGCACATCAAGAGCTAGGAACAAAGATTATGAAGGCCTGACAGTGGGGGAGTCTATCTTTCTTTCCATTTTAATATCTTACAATATGCCTGACTACCCCCATATCCAGAAGAGTAACTGTCTCGTGACAGAATCAGGTTTGTCATCGCTCCCTCCAGACAGGCAGCTGCCTCCGTTAGACAAGTGACTGCATGAGCACTGACCATGATGTCAGCCCCTCATTCTCCAGCATGGAGAGCTCATGCAGGCATTTAAAGAAGCTGGGCCTTCAGCAGACTGCTTTACTGTCCCTTACAGGGAGCAAAGAATGGCTCCTTGGCTTGTAATCCCAAAATGGGTTCTCCAGTTTGTAAACCAGACAGGGACCTACTCTTTCCTGCTATGGAAGGATGATTTATTTTCTTGCCGGAAAGAATTACAGCTTTTTAATAATAACTAGGCATATATTCACTCAAATATTCTTTTCATACAAATACATTTGTGAATAAAAAAGGCAGAACAGTTTGAAGGAATACATGTTCTGCTCAAAAGTCATGATTTGTTAAGACTTTCTAAAGTACTGGGCTTTTATATCAGAAAACACTTGTCATACCATTACAGGTATGACAATAGTTGCCACTGTGACAATGAGTGTTTGGGAAGGGAGGAGAATGGGGAAGGAGAAAAAAGAAGGAAGAAGAGAAGATAATTAGTAATATTTCAGGTTTTCTTGTTTTGTCACATTTGCAAGACTATCTTTGAATAAGTCTCAAGATCAGGTCAAAGGAACAGGCCACATCACTCAAGGCAACACAACAAACCTCTGGGATATGCATTGGTCAGAGTTTAAAAACTATCAAGATGTACTTAAGTGCATATTACCGGACAGGCAAAGTTCAGGGCATGTACCTGAAGCAAATCACACCAGGGAACTACATACAAATGAGTGAGGCTGTCAAAAAATACAGATTCTGATGTGTTGCAAGTTTTTCTGTTAGTACAGATCTTCATCAAATAACAGCCAGAGCACAGGTTTAGTTAAAACAAAAATAACAAACGAAACAAAACAAAAACCAAACACACACCCCAAGCAAACGAAAAAAACCCCACAAACCCACCATGCTCTTCTACTCAAGTACCTGAGGTTAAGTTGAACCTACAGCCTTGCCCTGACAATACCAAATGCCTACTTATTGGGGTTTGAAGATTCTGCTGTTGATTTGACTCATTCACTCTCAAGCTTCAGGTTTTCAACAGCAAAACTCTAAGGGACTCTTCCACCTCCCAGTTCCCTCTGACTTAAAAATCATGATCCAAGTCTTTAATGGCCAAGATCCACCTGCTCGTATGAGTCAGCACAAATATCTCAGCATTTTTGGTTGCCATGTTCCTGCACACTTGTTTCAGACAGCTCAGAAGGCCACCACAGATATGAAAGTCTGCAGGATGTTACAGATTCGTTCATTGACCTAAGCAGCATTTTTGTGTCATTGTGAATCTTCACAAGCCAAATTAAGAGATTCTGGGACAAAGCACTTGATTAAAAATTACTTGCATTATGTTTCCTCTGTTACATGTGTCTGTACTGCCTAAGAATCTATGGATATTTAAAATCATCAAAAATGATCCACTTTTCAGTATTTAAAGCAACTTTGCTTGCAAAGCACCAGAAGAGAGAGCGGGGAGCTTTAGATCCCTTGTATTACATAAAAAAACCACCCAGAAGGATGCTGGAGAAGTCTGTGGAGGCCAGCTACATCCAGAGAGTTAGGTTTGCATTTCAATACTTTTTACATAAGAGCTACTCATGTCTGGAGAATTATTACCAAGGTTTCTGGGCTTCCTTGGCTCAAAGACTTTGAAATGAGTCAGTTAGTGTTTGTAAAGTGCTTTGAAGATGAAAACCAACAGATAATTACAAGGAATTGTTTGAACGCTATAGCAAATTTCAATTTCTTTTTCTCAATGCAGTATGTTGCTGTTAATTCAGAAAAGCAAATGGGTTCTGTCCTGTAATGACCACATTTGTCACGATATTTTCATTTAATTTTGACTTTTTTCCTTACCAACAACTATATGGATTAATGAATTTTCAACATTCTTTTGATGGAAAAAAAGAATTATGAATTTCTACTTTGCAAACAGATAAATCAGGAAAAGAACAGTTAGGCAATACACATTCTATTTTGAAAGATTATTAAGTATTTTAAATGGCCAGGTAAGAAAGAAGAAAAAACCATAAAACTAAGGTTAGCTCAGTTCTCTTCCAGATTAAGATTCATTAACTTGTGAAATTTCCTATTTAAATGGATAGTTCATTTCTAGTGCAGCATGTTACTAAAGCATTGCAACTTTCTCCTAAGATTTTATAGACAAAGTACTTTCAGGACTACAAAAAGAAAAACTTGAAGTCTGGAGTTTGTGCTTACTTGCAAAATACACAAGTGGAATTTTGTTGCTTCCTGTAGTGTTTAGGAACCCATGTGAAAACACACAGATGGGGAGTTATCACAGCCTACCAACACCAAACGCAATCCTGGCAACACAGCTAGAATATGCCAAGAATGCCTATTTGTGGGCAGCCACTCTGCCCCCCAAAGAAGCAGGAATACCTGTTCTTTGATCTCTTGCAGTTTTCGGCTTTGCTCTCTGATATCATGAAGTAGCTGTAGTGCCTTATCATCTTCCTGAGACACCTCCATCCGTGCCTGCTCCAGGCTTCGCTTTAAGCTCTGCAGAAAGCAAAATGTTCAATACATAGCTTTGGTTTCTCAAATGGTTGTATAATGAAGAGCTTCAGTTACACAAATGCCTCCTTGACTGCAGTGAGGCATCAAAAAAAAAAAAAAAATTAAAAATCAAGGCACCAGTGATGGGACCCTAATGAAATTCATGGCCAGGGCTGCTCCTATCTGAACAGAAGTAGCCCATTTTACAAACACTGTATACTCAACTTAAATCTTAGTTCAAATCTCTACTTCCTCACATCAGGTTTAGAGACAAAAACCAAACACAGATCACAAAAGGCATCCATTATTGACAGCATTTATCTATATTTTATCCAGCACTATTAATTCACAACCTAGATACAATCCTTCAACTTCACGTTACTTACATTTTTCTTGTTGCTGTTAAGCAAATCAAATGCTTTAATCATTGTTAAACTTCTACAAAGAACAGAAGAGTCTGTATCTCACCACATACCTTACCTGCAAATTTAGACCCACCAGTGGAGTGGTCCTCCTATCAACTGAGTGTTACTCATCAACAGAAAAATACAAACTGAATTTTATTTATTTACCTAGTAGCATTCAGCATAGGAAAATCATTTGGCTCCATTTTAAGATGTGCTTCCCAACAAACCAACCCATCAGAAGTGGTTTTCAATTCTCTGGAACAGAGTATTAACTGCAATTTTGTTCTTGGTACAAGAGAGGAAACATAATTGTATATCCAACTGAAAATGCAGAGCCTATCAACTAGAACGAAAATATCCTCACTGGAATCTTGCCAGGACAACTGGGCAGACATTCCAGCTCTCATGAAAAATGCCAAATGATCTTTGAAGACATGGTTTTATAGCCTCATTTTTATATTCCACCTGAAAAATAGCACCTGTCCTAGATCCTCCCTGACACTGTGCTGGGGAACTGGATCAGTCTGAACTCACGACACCACAGATGGAGGCAACACCACTGCTTCCTAATCCTATTTGTTCTTGAAGATTTCTGTCTAGGCACTGATTAGGCCCCATCCTCTTCTGGCTAAGAAACCTTCAAGAAGCACAACCCAGGCATGTTCTAGCACAGCCAGTAAGACAAACATCACAAAGAGTTTCAGCAAGACCAGGACAGTAGTCACTCCTGCATGACCTAAGCACATGACCATGAAACAACGCTTGAATAAAACTATCAAGCAAGCTTTTGCAAACAATTCAGGGCTCCATGTTCAACAGATATCCTCTCACATACTATTTTCTCTCCATCAAGTACCCCACTGAAAGCGTGATGGAAGAGAAAGACAAAGACCACCAGATTTCAGGCCTTCAGAGCTGAAAGGACTGGTGTAAGGGCTCACACTGCATTCTGTGATATAGGTGGCCAGGTCCTGCTCCAGGAGGGATCGCTGGGTCTCAGAGGCTTTCAGTTCCACCTCCTTTTGGCTAAGTACAGCCTCCACCTCTGACACTCTCCGGTGCAACCGCGTCATTTCCTGCTCCATCTGCAATAAATATCAAGAGGTTATAAAGGGGGGGCTTCAAAAGCTTCGTTAACTGCTACTTTCAGAGCTCTCTTTGTAAGGAATTTGTCTCCAAGAGACTTCTAGCTACGTTTCTCCAAATGGTGTTTAAATTCCGATACCATTGTCTCTGCTCCAGGAATGCACAGTTCTTCTTAAGGACAAGTAGTAAGTCTAAGTCACCCCATTCATTCAAGCTGCTTGTTCATATTCAGTCACTCTTCGAACCCCAGTTAGCAAAGAAGACACAATCATTTTTCACCTGACTTGCAGAGATGGGTCACTTTAACCTTATCCCAAATCCATGCTGGACCAGAAGATGGTTTCCCCCCATCTCCTTGTCAGGAGCAAATGGTCAAATCCAGAACAGAGCAGGGAGAAAAGTAATGGAACTCTCATAAAAGTCTCAAACAAGCAGTAAGGGTTAAAAGACTCCACCAGGTTCCCTTTATTGGAGCACAGCAACTGTTACAAGACGTTCACCACAAGCAGTGACGTGACAACAGTTATATAAGCAGGAGCTGATGAGTGAGGAAGAGCCCTCAGAACAGTACTGCTGTAATGTGTGTCTGATGAAGAGGCAGGGCCTGCAGGAAGAAGCAGTCGTCTGTGGCACGCTGAGAAAAGCACTGTTTAAAATCCAGAGCCGCTTCTTGTTAAGTTAAAAGTATCTACAGCAACAGCATGGCCTAAATTCATCTCCCTTTGTACTGGACAGGAAGCCAGCTCTCTGAAGGAAAAGCACTTTGCCCACCACGAGTCTGGATGATCAGCAGCATCTGACAGATCCCTGGACATACAGTGGTTGCAGATTCCTGGAGCAATGGGTGTGGCCAATCGCATAAATAAATACCTTGTGACACTTGTCCTGGGCGTCTTGGAGTTCTTTGCTCTTGAGAAGAAGTGTCTTTTCCATGGAGCTGACCTTGGCTGGAGAATCCACACTTGAAAAAACAGATCTAAAAGAGCAAAGCCAAACAGCACATGAATATGGGCAAGAGGTACAGAAATCTGATTTATGCAGCCTCTGTAAAGTCACTGGGTACTTACTTACTCCAGGATAAAAGAAATGGGGATTGTGCAGCAATCACAGCCTAACAGCCATCATTTCAGATCAAACGTACCATAAAAGCTAATGACAGTACATCATTATTAAATAATCCATGTGTACTTCTAGTTACAATATTAATATCTTCCATCAGTGGCTATGTCACGGTGCAAAACAATAAATCACAGCAGCAGTTTTGCACAGTTTGTAGGGATTTATAGGTGCGACAAAAACAAAGCATAAAGTCAACATAACCATTTAGAAAGATAACAATTTTTCAGAGAAATGCTTTTTATTTGGTACTTTATTTTTAAACAGATTTTTAAATTATCACCGAAGTATAAAAGCCCTAAAAACTTCAACATGTCATAATCTGCACCACAGGAAGAAGAATTTAATATCCTTAGTTATATTCTGTGAATCAAAATTGAAACTCTCCTAACCCAGTTCATATGATCCCTACAAACCCAATCAATATCAATATGATTAGTCACACTGCAGAACTTCAGAGTTCCACTTAGAAGTAATTTTTTTTCATGAGACATAACTTTACTGTTCAAAACAATTTGACTCCAGAAACCTGGGGAAAATATTTACTTATTCTTAAGCTTTCTGCCTAATTGGAACTCAGCATTTAAGAAGTTTACCATTCCTGTTAGTTGAAATTTATTCTAGAAAAGGATAGGAAGCCACCTGATGTTTAGGAGCATATTTTTAGTGCTTTGCAGTCTTAAATATGCAACCTGCAACCAAAAATTAAGTACACACATCAAAACACAATTTAAAAAATCACATTCTCCCTCGCACAAAATGATTCAAACTAGATATTTAAGCAGTTAATGATGGAAGCAGTGTTAACTGATAGGTGAAAATGCAGCAGCACAATGAAGGTGCTAATAAAAGATCACACAGGCTGCCCACACGTTGCTTTCTGCTTCTCCTGGCCACAGTTTGGTGTGCAGCCAGTTATCCCCATGGAGAGAAAGGAGCTTTGAGCAGCTCTCTGCATAGAGCCAGACACCCACACACAGCAGCACAGGCTCTTCTCAACACCAAGGAAAGTTTCATTCCATCACCACCATTTTCTGAGAAAAATCTACTCCTTAATCCAGCTAGATATGCAGCAGAGGCACGGAAAGACATACGTGGATTTTAATGAAAATGCAGCAACAATTCTGTATCAAACAGATCTTCAGCACCACCACCTCAGGCAGTCATTAGGAAACACAGTTTTAATATCAGCAAACAAACACAGCAAAATCCAACAATTCTGCCTTGAAAGGTCAAATATTAATATCTTTTCAGAAAACTGACATGGAAAAACTTAGAAGAAAGAATCCTGCACGCCAATTATACAGATATGATCAGGACTTACTGAAAAAAAACTAGTGTTTAGAATTCATGCTTTTATACAGCATTCCTTTAGTCCTGGTCCAATCAATCCGATCCGTCAAATTACCATATTTAAAAATCAATTTATAAAGCATGTCTATACTCCTACAGAGAAAAAGCAACCATCTGAGAAAGATGCATATTAAATCCCATAACAGCTGGGTGTACAAACAAGGCTAAAAATGAATAGTTGAGAAAAGGAGTCTAAAAATACAAATTAAAGCTCACATTAACTAAAAAAGACACTAAGGAATCTGCTTTCAAATGTTAATCAAATATATGTAAATAGCTGCAAATATGTACTGAGACAAGTCTGAAAATCTTCTTATAATACAAATTTAGTGTTACAGGCCTAAACTGTACTGGCTAAAGCAATCTTTTCTTTCAATTATAGTTTCAACCTTAACCATTGCCTTTTTACTTTTATCCTTTTTAAATCTGAGGAATTACCCAAGAAAACTCTAGCCAGTTCTCATAGACCTGGTTTTATTTGTGGCTTCTATTCCACCTCCCCAGAGGAGCTAATTTTATTCGTTATTTTGGCTTATTTATTTCATTTGCTATTAAAAGTGCTATTAAAAGAATCAGAGGCTAATATTACAGGCACCATTTTGCATTTCAAAAATTTCTCCTGGTAAGCCAGCTTAAAGCATCCACAGGCACTGCAAACCAGGCAGGAACAGGAAGGAGGGATTCAGGGAAGGAGATGCAGAGCTCTGCAAAGGCAGGTGGTTCAGCCAGATGGGATGGGATGGGACAGGGCACAGGAGACTGACCAAGTTTGGATTTCATGAGGAGACTGCAGAGGGAGCTGCTCCTCAGCGTTGGTGTTGGCTTTGAATGGGGAGAGAAGGCTACAGACAGAATTACAATCTTTCTTCCTCATCCCTATCCAAAGTGAGGAAGAAATTCCTTAAAAATATGTCCTGGTGACAGTTTTCCTGCCATGGAAACAGTACATCTTATCCCCAAGGGAAGCTGATTTCAGTTAGCACTGGACACACAGTTTTTAGGAGACATGCTTTCCCAGTAATTCTTTCCTGTGTACAAATTGTATTAGAACAACTTCCTGAACATCCATACAACCTTCAAAGTATCAGAAAGGGGCAGACAGAGGAAATCAAGAGAAATGGAATACTGGCTAATCTAATAAGCCTTGTCATGGTGATAGAAGCTCTCAACAGAGCATGACAAGGTGGAAAATACCCACATTTCTGGGGCACTTATATTCTTCCCCAGTCAGCATCATTGCAGAAATTAAACACATACAATCCAACATCAAAAGCCATGATGCAAAGCTATCATTCAGGCTGGGACCATCTCAGAGTATTTCATTTAATTAACTGCTACATCTGGATCAATTCTCTTAGCACAACAGAGCAGTTTCTGCTGTTTCCTCTCAAGTGTGAAAAAAAAGATTAACAAAAGGTAACCAGCTCCATCAACAAGAAAATTGCAATAAAAGACTAAAAAAACCCCAAAGTCAAGAGTCTAGAGTACCAAGCTCTGAGAGCACTGGCTGTGCCAATTTACTTTCCAAAGAAGCACTGCCTGTATGACTAAAAGCCAAGTTAACTTAGAGCTGACTAGTGATTTCACAGCTAGATCAGCAGCAGCCTCAACCAGCAGAATGATCAGAAATGGTGCTGGTTGTGTTAAAAGCTCCTCCAGTCCTAACGTGGCTGAGATGAAGAAGAAAAAAGCATTAGCATAGGAAAAGCTCCAAGCTGATTCTGGGGTATTAAACTGGTACCTTCATCTCCTTTGTGCATCACATCACACCTCGTAACTTCCTGTGTCCTTTTCTGCCACTCTCATAAACCCCCAACTCACCTGTGCTTCTTCCTTCTCACAACGATTGGCACCATCTGTCCTAATCCTGGCCCCCACACAACATGCCCATAATCTCATCCCCCATCCCTCATGCTCCATTCTTTTTAGCATTATACTCATCCGTACCTTCCGCCCCCTCGTAAATGCTTGCTCAGGCCTAAAAAAAACCCACCAAAAACAAACAGTGATACCATCAATCTGTGAATAGAGCTCGCTGAAGCAAAGCATATTTTTGGTATGCTCTTCCTGTGCTTCCTCTTTCATCTATCTTTGGTGAAAGAGCTTACCAGAACCCGACAAACTGTTGGAAGAAATCAGTAGTCCTTCTCTTTGGAGAAGACCATGGCCCATTTTAACTCTCAGTATTTTATAATGTCAGTCACGAATCCATATCAAATTTTTACATTAAAAAAACCTCAACCCCAATAGTCCAAAACAACCACAAAACAAAAATTCCAGAAACCTTGAAAAATACCACTTCTTAGGACCTTACAGAGAGGACATAGGCAGGCAAAAAATTGCATAATGAACTATTTTTTAATTGTGTATTTATTTTTTATTAGGTATTTTGATATATTTTATTTGGTATTTATTTTTATTAGGCACTAATTTTATTAGGTATGTCTTTTTATTAGGCAGTTTGGTATATTTGGTTAGCCCTGGATTTATAACATATTTATCTTATGCCTTCAGGCTTCTGCTAGTTACCTGCAAAGGACAAGAACGATTTTCTTTCACCACTTGATGCATATTTTTGGCAGCTAAAGGTTTCTGTCACTTGTTCTAAGCACTGGAGATCAGCCATGGTTAGGGACAGGAAGGAAGGTGGGGCTGGCTTTTAATGGAATTAAACTCTTGGTTGCCTCTTATCTTGTCACAGTCACACGCTGGCAGCCAAACCAGCAGCCAGATTTGCAGTCAGACAGGTTTTCTCCCCCACATCCAGAACTCAGAGGCCATGATGGGAGAAGGAGTTACCTGGTCCTTCTCTGCAGCCTCAGCACAGCTCTTGGAAGCACAAAGCAGATTTACCTAACAAACACTTTGCTAGTACAGGAACTCATGACTTAAGCAATGCCCTTGATTTCTCCTGATTGCTTCCTACATTATTGGCATGCCTTTTGCTTTTTCGTTAAATCTCACGTTTGTTACAGGGTCACAATTTCTTCCCAAATCTCACAGTATGGGGCAGCACACTGTAATTCAATGGACCCTTCAAACTACACACCAACTATATCATTTCTGGCAACAGGTCTAGTGACTTAGGCAAACCCTTCTAGCCCAAAGTAATTGGGAGAGTGGAAAAGAGACCTTCTGTTATCCTTCTTCTGTCCCTTTTGTTTTTAGCTGCCTTTTCTCTGAAGTATTTGAAATTTCTAGCTCAGCCACAGCTTCTTACTGTCCAGTGAACAAGAGCAGAGTATAATCCTCACCTTCATAGTTTGACAGCCCCCAAATTAAAAGTGCTGAAAGTTTCAAGGACCTTGCTACTGGCACTCTGCAGTTGCCTGGCCTTACTGTGAGCAGCACCAGAGGGTTCATGCTGCAGACAGAAAAACAGATCTGCATCACTTAGCAACCATAAGGTTACACTTTCAGTGAAAAGATTTTAAGAAAAATTCTGGTCTGATAAACTTCTTTACTTAGGACCTTCCAGAGAAGACATCCCAAGATTCTCAACAGATAAGCCCCCCACACACATACTTTACTGTTCTTCATCTAAGAATTTGACATTCAAGGTAGTGCGGACAGAAACAGTACTGTATTTCCTCAAGTAAAACATATACCAGACAATAATTAATAAGCAAGAAGTTATCTTTGTGACCCATTTGCAGTGATACTGAGAATAAACTGATCAATGCATTATTTTAAAACATGTATTTTAAAGTCTTCATAAGCTCTTTGCCATATTTAAATCACCATCTTAGAACAAAATGCAAGTATTTACTGCTAAAAATACCAACATGTTTTTAACGAGATCTCACTCGAGAAAAAGAAACCACTAAGATTTACTTACATTAAAATTATTTGGGGGTAAATTATATATATATGATGCCTTTCTGTTCCAGTTCAAGAGAAAACAGGCCACACCAAACAAATTTTACTTCAGCCAAAATTTCTGCAGAGGACATTAATCTCTATATTCACTTGCTATACCTCTTCTCACCTATTCCCAAAACCAAATATAACTTCCATACACATTTTCGGTACCAGATCCACAGAAAGCACATCAATCCATCTGCTACAGCTCTCTCAGCCTCCAGCACAGTTACACCACTGTCCTGAGACTTTACCTCTTCAGTTCCAGTCCTGGGCCCCATTACATGTGTTTTCCCCACACGTATGTGGTCACTGTTGAGGCTCTTCTGACTGTTACCTGAATGGCCGTGTAGTCCTGGTACAGGGATTGCAGCTCCCCAGGCAGAAGAGGTAACACTGTAAGTTATCTCACTCCTAAATTAAGACAGATTTTTAATGCCAGGTATCTACAGATCCAACATTCCATCCCACTGACAATACTAGATCATTTCACCAAAATAACACTTTTGGGGTTTTTATGTACTCTCCCTTCCTTCCTCTTTTGCCATAAAAGCCACTCTGCTGAGGAGGGACTGCCAAAGATCCCTTTTTTATTTCTGGCATAACCATCATATAACCTTGATTCACGGTGTGAGCAAGATCAAAGATGTCAACAGTATCACCAAATTCGGTGACAAGCTTACTGCAGAGCAACTATCACAACCAGTATGACAAAAAATGAAACTCAATTAAGACAGATTGACAACGGAGTCCCCGAGCAAACCAGCAGCGGGGAACGATGGTTGACACAAAAACACAGTGCATTGAGTCACTAACCCAGCCAAAGCCACTGCGTTCCTGAGAGGCCTCCTGATCCTGAGCTAAGGACTTCCCAACTTAAAACACTGCACTAACACTTTTTCAACAGCTCTGTCATCAGAAACCAACCACCCACCACATGAAATGGTTTATATCACATTACTTATATTCTTTTCCTCTGACTGCATTCTCTCAGGAAGTATGTTTTCTTTCCCTGGAAAACCCTTTCTCCTAGGTCTTTACGTCCCTTCACACACACGTCCACTGCATATTTCACCTGAATCTCCAGTCTGCTAACACACAACACAGCAATGTCCAGTCCTCCTGCTTAACTTGACCCAGCAGCACACAGCCAGCTGCCATGCAGCTCCTTCTCTTGCTCACTGACCCATCACTGCACATTCCCAGGTTAGTGGAGCTCCTTTTCTAAGGATCACTGATTCAGCCTTACACATTTCCAGCACTTGGTGCCCACTCTCTGACCCAATAATTTAACACCACCCCCCTTTTTCCATCTCTGGACTCCTCAGTATTCTCCTCCTTGCAGGGATCTGCAGTACCAGAAATGCAATCACCTACTGCTCCCTGCTTAACAGCAACAACTAATTCAAAGTATTTGAACTACAATTTTAATAATAACTGCTTTAGAATTAATCTTTCCATCCCATTCCCTCCCCCTCATCCCAGAAATAATCACAGAACAGTAGGACATGCACAAGCCACACCAGCAACAGATAAAGCCCGAATCTGGCAGCTTCCCTACAGCAGAGTACAGGTCAGTTAAAACAGCTTTTCCTCACACACACACACCATCCTCACCGTAACAAACCTTCCCATTTTTCCAGCGGTCCTATCCACCTAAGCAATAATTCCTACTTACTCTGATCTGAGTATCCCCAAAGCCTTGATGAATGAAAACCCCACAAACGGCAAATCTTCCCCTGAGAATCCTGCTGGGCTCAACTGGCGCGTAGAGGATAAAACCCGCGAATTCTTCTCTGGTTCATCAAAATTTGAGGTGTCATCATCAGACTTGAGAGTAGGAACGAAGGGGGGAGGAGCTGATGGAAAAAAAAAGCAAGAAGAAAAGACAAAATTCAGCTACAGTTCACTCTGCAACAGTCCCACTCATTCAGTGCTTGCAATGGCACTGCAGCTCCTGCTTTTAATCTTGCTAACACAAGCAGACTGAGCTGCTGCTCTCAAAGCGTATTACAGCAACAAGAGATTAACCCTTAAACTGCCAACATGGCTACCACTCTGCAGGCACAGCATCTCCCACACTGATCGAACTGGGCTTGAGAGATTCTGGGGTTTAGGATTTGGGGTTTTTTTTTTTTCAGGTTTGGATGTGGGGGTTTTTAACACATACATGGAATAAAATCAAAGCACCAGACTATGAAAATCATTACTGTAATACAGCCAGAAGTCTGTCGGTTCTGATTCATCCTGAAAAGGAAAATGTCTCCAACCTGTCCAATTAGTGACACTACCTGAGAAAGAAGCCTGATCCTGTTCTAGTCAGCTAAGGGATACATCTTACCCTTTAACACTAACAAGAATCTTCTCAGCATGGGTTTCTAATCAACAGCAACCTGGTCGTTCTCCTGAAAGGTTCTAACAAACTAGAGCTTCTAGGAGCTCACTGGTCTTTAGGAAAAGTAGAAAGTAAGATTTTATTTCTCTAAAAGAGCTTGCTTAAGATCTGGAACTCTTGTCGGGACACCACTGCAGTCTGGCTCTGATACAATCAGCTTTGAAGAGAGGTATAAATAGCAGGAATTACAATGTATTTCTCACTATAATTTCTAAATTGGTACCACTTAACTTGCTAAGCAGTTTTTTAATTTCAGCTGATGTTCTCGTGCTTGCTTCAGTTTAATTAACCAAGAAACAAAAGGACAAGTTCTTCTCAGAGATGTGCAGCACCCGAGCTACCTGCTGGCTTGGCTACAGTGTGGGAAAGGAATGAATGCAGAAGCCCTGCTGTGCAATTCCTACCTCATTAAATCACGTTTCCTACCATTTATTTATTTCTTTATTTCATCACTCGGGTCCCCACTCACTGCAACTCTGTAGAGCAAAAGAGGGGTTAGCAGAGGAGCCAGCCCTTCAGCCAGCAGCTAGAACAGCCCATTGTCACCAGCTGATGGAAGTGGAGTGTGCTAAAAGCGTTACCATGGATCCAGTACGGATCTCCTGTAGCTGAAGGGCTGCTGAGGATTGAAGGGCCGGGAACAAGCATTCCAACCCCTGCAGTGCAGGCTCGCTGCTCCCCAGTCCCCGCACGGCGGGTTTAACCCCACCTGCCCGCATCGTGACGGGCGCTGCTGCCGCCCGTGAGTGGCAGGGGCCGAACGAGTCACGGCTGGAGGCGCTGGCTCCCTCTAGGCTGCCACAGCCCCGCACTGCCCGCCCTCAGCTCCCCGTTCCCTACACGGACGTTCGCTGAAACCACCCCACCAGGCCGGCATTAACAGCCAAAGAAAGAAAGAGTCTGTCTGCAGAAACTGCCAAAGCCCAACTACACACGCAGGCTTTGGTAGCGGCTCCCCGAGGAGCCTTCCTGACGCTGCTCCCAAGCAGGGAAGTGAGAAGAAATTCCACGAAGCAGATGCTGCTCACGTACAGTAGTTCCAAGTACATTAGAATGAGATAAATGGGAAAAATACACAAATTAAATAGGTTCTGTAGTAAGCAGTTTCACTTACTGGCTCCAGAACATTTAAAGTTCCTGTCAGTATCATGAATTTATTAATTTCTTCTATCTTATTGGTTTTAATAAAAATTTAGATCTAGTATAATGTTGATATTTATGTACTGTAAACATAATTTTTGAAATACAGATTGTTGGTTAGGATATATATTTTTTTAAATCACTTAATGTCAGGATAATGTCCAGATATTCTTCCATATGCTCTTAATGATTAAAGACAGAGAAATAACAGAAAACAATTTATAAGTCTATCATCTTTAATGCAAATATAAGCCTAAAGTTACATTTAATTCACAGCAGAGGAGGATTAGTTCAGTATTAGTATTTTTTAGTTCAGGACCTTTGCTGAAAGAACACATCCTCTTACAGGAAGGAGTTGCTGTGGGATTTTTAACATTGCTTTTGAAGGTAGATACTGTCTATGAGGTAAAGTAATAGAGAAAGGAGCAAACTCTTCACTTCTTCTGGGAAAGTCTAGAATCTTTTTTAAAGAGGTAGCAAAAACCAACTTAGCTGCCTTTTTGTAATGGTACAAGCACCCTGTTCTGTACTCCCCAGAGCCTGACAGAAAACTTCATCTCTGAAAGAGAGATCTAAAGCCTCACTTCCCACCAGAAATTAGCAAAGAAGATCTTAAGACTCATCTTCAAGCCCTTGCAATTAAAAAGAAAGTTGCTCCTCTTACCAACAGTAAGAATTCCTACTCAAACCACACGCATAAAAGAAAATATCATTTAACTATGCATGCACATAAAAAGATGAAAAGCGCTCAGTGGGGGAACAATGGATGTACAAAGATAAAACTGAATGTGAGACACAGCAAACCTTTGGGGCTGGTGGGAAACTAGTTTAAAGAGCACAACGTTTTACAGCTACAGCTTCCTCTAATGATTAATAAAATATGAGAACAAAGAAGAGGAATTGTGAATACTAGATTAAAAAGTACTGAAAAATCCTTTGCCCTCTATTTTGCACTCACTAAAATCCATGACCAACAGTCCAAAATTTCTGCAACTCTTCAGTATAACTTTGTTACAATATTTGTATCAAGAAATAGTAGCAACTAACGGGAAAACTTAGAACAGTCGTTTGACAAAAACATCTCTAGATGTTAAACAGTTCTGAACTTGTCAACAGTGGCTGAAAATGAGAAGCAGAACTTCTGAAGTTTCAGCACATTTGAGAAAAAAAATAACTTAGGAGCAAGAGGGAATAACTTTAAAAAAAGAAAGCTAGATCCACTCTATCTGATCTTGCTAATTATTTGGTAGGTTCTTAATAGACTCTTATTCCTAAGACTAAGGAGTCCTTTGTCTGTTGTCCAAAATACCCACAGAGTAGTCTTGTAAAAACAAGCTAAAACAGACAAGCAATTTTGTTCTCTAGTGTGGGTCACATGATGACAATCTCAAATTATTATTTCTTGCTTAAAATCAGAAAGCTGTCACACAACTATAGTATTTTCAGAACAAGGTGAAGACTAGTGAATGCAAATACATTGATGTGCTTAACAGTTGCTTCTTTAAAGGAAAGAATCCTTTAGCAGAGGTCAAGATAAGTCTCTGAGAACTAAATGTGAGCACCATGCCATTGCATCTGACAAGGTGACAAATTTGCACTTTTTTCAGGCTCACCCGAAAGGGAGGCAAAACTATTACTCAAAGACAGTAAACCCAATGCTTCTACTCACACAAACTGGGTGGGCATAAAGACCTGCCTTTGTCTCTGCTATGTTACAACGAATGTACATGTTCTGTTTACCATTTAAAGCATCTTCTAGAGAACTGCATGTTTTAAAAAAGCCAATTCCTTGCCTAGATACCTCCCCACTTGTGGAAGGATGTAACCCTCTTCCATCTGTTCCAAAGGATGACTTTCAGAGGAAAAGGGGGTGTTGTAGGTTGCTTAGCTTAAAAAAAAAAAAAAAAAAAAAAAGGAAAAAGCCAAAACCACCATACACGCTCCAGTACTTTAACCAGCTTATCATTAAGAGTAGATAAAATGTCTCTTCTGGAAAAAGCCCTTTTTTTTTTTTAAACTCTGCATTAGTGTGTGTATTTATGACTAGTACAAAGAACATTGCCTTAACCAGGTCTTTCCATCCTTTCAAAATATTTTCATGCAAATTCAGAAAAGAGAGACTGCATTTCCCCTGGGACAGTGAAAGACTCAACTGAAACAGGAAACTTAAAGGCAACACAGAATGTTTCTTAAGGATAAAAATGTGTCTCTTCTTGATCTACAAGGTGATCTATAAATGCTTTCTGAAGAAAAGCATCCACACAGCCTTTTTAAATAGGTTAGGCACTACTCTTCCTCAGGCTCTAACAGACCTATTTGAGAAAGTGTTATGAAAGAAAAGTAGACAATCCCAGTGATGCCATTTAAGGATGTTTTTGCTGAGACCACTTATAAAAAAAGACACTGTTCTAACCAATCTATACAATATTAACACCTTTACTGTTTTGTCAAGACAATGATCCAACACATACATTTCTATTAATAAAAGTGATTTCCAACCTGCAATGAAAGCGATCTCCACTTCAAGAAACAAGTCAACACATTCTTCTGGAGACAAGAATTTAAATGAAACACCACAATATTTAACTGTTAACATACTGAATGACAACTTTGGATTCATAAGGATAACTGTCTTGGACTTACGAATAATGAGATTTGGGTCCCTGCCTGTTTAATAGCAGAAAACAGTCTAAAAATCAGTCTTTAATACTTTCACAAGTTCTTCTGCTTGCACAAGACATTAATTCTTGTCTTTTCATATATATAGTTTCCACGTGCAAGTCCAAATAAGCCATTCCATTTTCAAGACATCTTAGACTGTAGTTACAAAGCAATTCTTAAAATGAAAGGCTCTTTATGCTATACAGATATTGCTTAGGTAATAATGAAAGTCTTCTGACTATGTCCCAGCTAGACTTTAGCAAGCATCTTTTTGGTTCCAAATTAAAATGCTGATGCAGTTTATGGATTTCAAATAACAAAAGATAACTAACAAAATCCCCAAATTAAATAAAATGCAGCCTTGTTGCCAATAACTCAATTATGTCATTCCCCCATTCCCTACCTCTCATTTTAGATACTTTTAAGGTATTCAAATACTTCTGTTACCAACCTTCCAGTGAAATACCTGATTATTTAGTGAAACACAGATAGAAATACGTTTATTTCAGGTAAATAAATTCCAAAATATTTTCAGAAAATTCTGTCAAGTAAATCAACATAAACTTTTGAAAGTTTTGGTTTGTTTTGTTTTTTGGGGGGAAGTGTGGCGATGCCTGTTCTGGCATGGGGTTTTTTTTTAATAAGCTTTAGAAGTCATTAAATAGCAAAAATCAGCAGAGAGCAGAATCTATAAGTGTGTTTTAGTACAATACTCCAACAAAGGGGAAAGTCACCTGTTGAGACAAATTCAGTTAAACCTGACCTTCAGTTCAATGGTTTGATTCTGTTTGTGCAACTTAAGAGCTGCTTCTACAGACACACACTACTTGAACCCAAGGAAGTTGGGAGCTTTTTTTAGAGGCAATGATCTTTTGAAAAGGGGTTTACTAAAAAGTCAAGTGTTTCATAGGTTACCATAACAACAAAATGCAACACTGAAAAACCCCTAAATTCTTAACCAAAATTGGTGCATTAAGAATGGCTATCCTGGAGCTCTCAGCATGATAATTAAACACCTGCAAGGCAAAGGTACCAATTTTTTCCTTACCTTGTTCAGTCTGAAATAGAAATTACATCACTGCCCTTAAAGACTATAGGAAAGTCTGACTGTACTGACACAGAATTTGTTTAACAATCGTGGAATCAGAGAATGTTTGCAGTTGGCAAAGGCTTTAGGATCACCAAGTCCAACACTCCATAACTCTAAAATCTTCGGCCAGATTAACTTCAGGGAGTGAGATTCTTTCATGTAAATCTAAACCCAATGATTTCTTGCAGCACTCACTAGTTCCCTCATTTTCTCAGGCTGCCATTGCTCCAGTTAAGCACCACTATCAGCAGAGGTCAAGATTAGAAAGAGACCTTTAGCTTTTCGATAGCCTGGGTCAAACCTGACACAGGTTTTGAACAGAAGGACAGCGACACTGCTCTGAAAAACCAGCACAGGGAGAACCACTGCCGAGAGCAAAGCAATAGGTGATACATTGAATCTGCTGCTTAAAGCAAGAAGACTGCTGTGTTTTGTGCTAGTTACAGTGGGGGTTTATCAAGTATGAGGCATAACAACGAACTCAGGGGTCAAAACTGCATGAATCCTCACAGTAGGTAGGTGTGGATATTACAGGGAATGATGCAATCCACTGGCCAGCTGCAGACAGAAATGAGATTTTTAAAATCCCAAATGATTATTTCAACATTATAACCACATCAGGGCTACCTGCTTGTCCATCAGCATCACCACTGCCACATGAAATGGCAAAATGCTCAATTGACTAATGCAGTTGTGTGAACACCAGACAGGCAATTGCCAAGGAAACACCAGAACATATGCTCACATGCCATTCTCTTTTCTATAAGTGAGATAATATGATAAAAATGTAACACGAAAAATTCAGAAACAGAAACTGGTGGCTTAGGCAGGGCTCTGGGGAGAGAAGGCAGAGCGCGCTGGGAAATGTATGCGAAAATGATGAAAAGGGCTCCAGGCTCAACAGCTCTCAAAGGGCAGAAACAATGGAATTTAACAGAACAGCAGCTCCACAAGTTCAAAATTAATGAATCAACAGAAAAGTGAGCAAACAGTCTGTGGAGCTGACAGCTGAAGTGCTGAGATAGTCATCAAAAGTAGAAGCACTGGCTTAGCAATTTATCATGGAAAATGGAGCACAATCATTCCCTTACAGCATATTTGATAAAAAACATAAGGCAGACTTGTTGCTTGCCCAGATAATTTCAGTCCAAATAATTTAAAACACTATCCAACACAATCAGATCCCCATACAGAGATCACTGACGAACTGTGAAATATTTGCTTTTGCCATGGAGCTGGTGCCTCAGTACTTCCAAATACTAAATTCCATTGCAAACATAGTATTATAAACAGTTTGCTGCATAGAAAATTATCTGGTTCACTGGTTTTATTCTTTTCCTAGTTGAATGAACAGAGCTTTGACCAAAAAAAATAGCAATACATTATCCCCATTGACTTTGACAAAAAACTCCAATGGCCCTATGGCCACAGATATTTCATCACCTTCTGGAGCTACAAAAACTAAACCACAAGTTGGTTCACAAGTAATAAAAGAGAAAGCTGAAGATACAACAAGAACAACAACAATAAAAAAAGATATGAAGCCAGAATTAAGCAAATTGAGGTGGAAAAGGCCAGAAGGAACATACTGACGCATTTTAATCTGAGGAAGGACATAGAAAGGACCATTTTGATTTTCCAGTCTAGTGCCTGCAGTAATATGGCAATTGCATCAGAAATTCATGTGGAGTTTTATTAAACTTCCTCTTACCTTGCAGTTTTCACCTGAGATGTTAACATAGCCCTTGCAAAAACCAAAATGAGCTGTTTTGTTAAAAACACCTGCTCCAGGACACAGTCCTGTTTCATTATAATTCAGATCAAACACATTTAAGTACTCACATGGTACACATTTCCCCATTATCCAAAAAGACAGAGATTGTTTATAAATACAGTTTTATTCTACTTACAATTACGGATATTATTCCAGTCAATTTTAGAAAAAAATGGATGGCAGCAGAGACCCTCATAACCCAGTCTTTCCTTCTGCCCACAGAGCAGGCTCTGGATCAGGTCAAGAAAGTCACTGCTAACTTTCACATCCTCTGGGAACTTCAGAAATCTCTGCATTGGAAAGAAATGGATTTCTGCTCAGTAGGAAAATAGGCTCAGAACTGCAAGATTAAGTTTCATTATTCTGAGATATGTCAGGTACAAAGGATTAATATTTATAGCACACAAATAAAAGCATGGTGCATTTTATCCAAATAGGCTTTAATATGCATTTACCGCAGTAAAGATAAGAACACAGGAACCATTCCCACCCAGGCAAATGGTATCCCAGGTGACCATCTTATGCTGAACAATGGCCAATGGCACACACAAATGGAGGAGTAAAACAAGACACTTTCCCAGAAAATTCTCACAAATTTCCAAGGGTTTGTGGCTTAAGATTTTCTGAACCAGGGATGATGACACCTGTTACAAAAAATAACTTGACATCTATAATGCAGAGACATATAAATACAATATAATGCATATATTCCGAATATTTTATAAACATAAAGAGACATCCATAAGCTTCCTTTCTCAACCATAAAAACAGTATTATTTAGTTACAGCCTTTTTACTCAAGAACAGGGAAGGAGTTCTCTCTACCTGGAAGTTCATGATGTTGTTGAAAGTTTTTGCTGAAGTCCCTTCAGTGAAGGGAGATCTTCCATAAATCATTTCATAGGCAATGACTCCGAGGGACCACCAGTCACATTCGGGGCCATAAGAGGCTTTGCCATCCCCGCTCAACCCCGTCAGCATTTCTGGTGCCATGTAGTCAGGAGTGCCCACGGGGAGCCTGGCATTTACCTAGGAGCAAAGATACACTTCGTGACATTACAGCACCTTCTGTTCACTGCTAGCCTGGTAATAAACCTAAGGTTTCATTTTTAACACTTCTTCCCTTTTTCTTTTTTTAATGAGACATAATTTTCAGGCCTCCAAGTGAATTTTAAGTGAGTAATTTTAAGCAAGGCTGTTTAGCAAATAAGTGCCAGGTTAAGGAAACTGCTGATAATCAAACAAAGTGAGGTATTTGGTGTATAAAGAGTGAAATTATCAGAGCTAATTGTTACTATAAACTACAAACGGCTAACGTAGAAAAGTAGCTTCCAAAAAGCACAGAATTACTAAACTGATGTTTTAAGCAGCAAACATACTTTAGCACTACTGCTACAACTAATATTAACAGGAACATCATAGCTGAAATTTCAAAAAAAGTCACATTTAGACATAAGTAGTCCTGCCCTCATTCCATTCTCTGTCACCCCTACCATTTTACCTTGTGTTCATGATCAGCAAAGTACTAATATTTGAATTTCTGGACTGCTTAGAAAAGGTAATTCAGGAGCCAATACTGCAATCATTTCTGCACTGAGTGGCATAAAGAATGAAAAAAAAACAGCAGGCAGGCTAACACAAAAACATGAGGGTGGCTGAGAAGATAATGTGAAGCAAAAATTTAAAAGGAAAATGCAATGCAGAGAAGCACTGAAAATGGAAGAACAGGGAAAACACAATATTAAGAATCACACTACAAAGACAATGCCATGGAAAATTAAAAATTGGAAAACAAGACAGGAAACTGGTACAGAACTTCATGTTCTCACTTAGACATATTTAAATTTTAAATTTTCACTGGAAGTTGTATGCCGTTACCAAAACTTAGAGGCAACTTATAAAAAATTCCACTGATTCAGATTTGCATGCAGTGCTTTCTAGTGAGTGAAACCCAGAACACTGGAATGTGAATCATTTTGATCAAGAGCTCCCCAGTCTTCAAAGTTATGCCACCTTAGTTACAACAGACAATTTTCATTCTAACTATAAATCCATGTCCTCTTTAAACACGGCACTGAACATTGTAAGAATCTCTAGAATTATGATTTTGTATCACAGAGCAGTACCATGAGAAAGCAGACTTACCTTTATCTTTCTTGTGTATTAATATTTTGATAAGCAAATAAGTACCTATGGAGGGCTTCAAAAGATACATGAGCTCATGTTTGAAAAGACATTCACAAATGGAAAAATACTACTGTGAATAGATTCCATATTGGACAAGAAAGAACAAGCAAGGCGTAATCAAAGAACAGATACCAAGTTAGTTTTCCGTTTTTCACTGGGTTATCCAAACAAGACACAGACAAAGTTTAAATGCACATTTATTACCGTTTTATTTACTGTCATTTTGGCAGCTGACCCAAAGTCCACCAGTTTAATGTGTCCTGTTCGGTCAATAAGAACATTCTCTGGTTTGATATCTCTGTAAGCAAGAAGAAAGCAATCACAACCTTTCCAGGCCATTCTCTGCTGTCACATCCAGGTAACAGGACACCCCTATTCTGCTATACTCAGTCGTATGCTCAGTTCCATAAAGCCTTTCAAGTGGGAGTCTCATTTCCTGCACTTGTTCTGTTTCCAAGCAAATGTGAAAGTATTAAAGTTCCCCTTATTTCAGGGAAGGTAAATAATTATTGACAGAAGATGAAAAGAGAAGGAGATTTCACACTTTGACCACATTGTAATTGAGTTACAGTACAGCATTATGTTGGTTTCTTCCCAAATTCCCTCGCAACTTATTCTTCACATCTTCCAAATGCAGGCACTGACCTTGTAGCCACAGCCTGTGCTCTAAGTGCAGCCACTATACCTGCTTGGAACATAAAATACTTCATAACATTTCCACACCCTCAGAATGGAATAATTTTTTAAAATATCAATATGATTTGAAAATGCACACAGTAACAGCCTGCAAGCCTTGAGCAAAAACTCTGATATTTAACTACTCCAACATCCTATACTGCCCTGTTCACCAATCAGCACACAACAATTTTTAACAATTACATTAATTTCCCATAGTATTTGGTGCCAAAAGCAGCAATCTGTGGAAAAGATTTAAATTTTTTATGGTGCAACATTAAGGCTTCTTTTTACTGAGCCTCCAGAAAAATATACGTAATAATCCTTTCTTGATATTGGTCTGAACTTTACATCAAAGTTAATGCCTTTAGCTACAATTATAGTTGTGAGTCTGATTAATTTTCTAATTTTATCTTCTGACACAGCATGTGAAATACTGTCCTGAGAGAGGGCAGACACAGAAGCACACAAAGCCACCTTTACGTACCGGTGCACATAACCCATCTGATGGACACTGTGAATGGCCAACACCAACTCTGCCAGATAAAACTGCACCATATTCTCATCTAGTTGGTCCTCATATCTGTTTAAGAGTGACAGCAAGTCCCCTCCAGGCTGATACTCCATAACCTACATAAAATTTTAAATGAACAGATACAGTTCATATCTACAAGATCTTCCATTCAACTCCCCAGTATTACACTGGACACATACCAAACAGTGGCATGTAGTGCAGGAAGATTTACAGAAAATGAGCACATTTCAACATTGTTCTTTAATATAACAATAGTAATAGTGTTCAATAGAACAGAAAGACTAGGCATTACCAAGTAGAGATTTTTCTTGTCTTGAAATGCATATTGTAACTGTGGAATCCATGGACTGGTGCTCTGAGATAATATGCTGCGTTCTTCCTCAAAAAATGACACCTACCAAAAAAGTGTTCAGTTATAACGTGATGAGAGGGAGTGAGAATACATTAAAATTCCCTAGTTTTAGAAAAAAATTGAGTCTGTGCTAAAGGCATACATCACGAAAAAATGACACAGAAATTATTAGGGGCCGTTTCTTCAGGAAGTACCAAATGAGGGTGGTATCATACTTTGCTTTCTTGTCAATCTATGCCATAGAAAGGGTAATTTTAATTTAACTTCAGTTCTGGTAGCCACAAACAATGCTGAGGTATATCAGGAGGAACCTAACTGCACCATGCATTGGGAACAACTGATGCAGATATTGCAGATATTGTACGAATTCATGAAGCCTTTCGTGGAGTATCTCTGTCCTACTTGTCATCTCATGTCAGCAAAGATTAACTTCTGTTTCTCACCAAACTATGAGAACAACCTCCATTATCCCTTTTTTAAGTTTCCAAGTAACACATTTCTCAAGCTAGCAAGAGGCTCTCCATAAAAATCCAGTCACCACAGTTTGCCTTCACACCCACTCGTGACATTCTACATCGCTCTTTAAAATTAAAAAAAACCCTTAATGAATAGATTGTCTGAAAATTCAAGCCATCATCAACGAGATCAATACTGATTCAGTGTTTTCGTCATCTGTTTTTTCTTCTCTTACAATTAGATGGGAAGCTCTTTACAACAAGGGCCATGTTTTGGCACCAGAGGATGGGACCTGACCCAACAGACCCACAGACTGTGACAATGGTTTTGAAGCACAGCAAAACTACACACAAATTTATTACTTCACCGAAACGTAGGATGAACTTCCTCGAGATAAACTTTTAACTTAATTCTAATAGTAGTGACAACAAGGAAGTGTTCAACAAATTGCAATTTATCCTCCTGCTGTGATAACAGAAAGTATACATACGTGCTCCTGCGCCAGCAAGGACTCCTTGCTCATCACCTTCATAGCATAGACATCACCAGTAACTTTCTCCCTCACTACTTTGACATCTGCAAAGTGACCACAGCCAACCACACTCTTTACTTCAAAATCCTTCACACTGGGTTGAAGTTCCTTTAGTTCAGCAATAGCCTCTGCATCTATAAAAATAAAATACTTATTTTTATATTAGGCAACTGGCATTTTATTTAAAAAAAAAGCAACATCGAAACTGGGGAACAAAATTAAGCAAAAAAAAGAAAATTTAGTTCCAGACCCTCATGAAATGTTAAATCTTTCCAGAAAATGCTTCTTAAAAATAACAGCATGCATAAGAACTAGAAAAAGACTGTATCAATGCAGAGTTAGGTCTGAAATATGGTACATACAAAAAGGATCAGGAAATGCTAAGACAGTTCCCATAGCAACCATAATTCTGTCCCATTCATAACATCAGAGGCTGAGAACCTCTTTGGTTTCTAATTTCTTTCCAGCCATCCTTTATCAATACAAAGTATATTCTCTAAACACGAGGATTTTACCCAGCAAGTTCTAGTCCAGGGGCAGGGTTTGCTCCTCTGCCTGAGGGAGGCACCAGTCTATTGTCTAACAACCAACCACAGGCAGTTATTGCAGATATTCAGCTCAAGTTTTCCACTGACTATTTCCAACCAGCATGCACTGTGATAATCAATCACTCATGGGAGATTGTTCTAAAAATTCTTCAAACTAGCAGAAAATTACTGTCTACTAATAATATCTACAAGCCATTGGATGGAACTATAACAGAGGGCATGACATGTTACTTGTAACCTTATGACTGCTATATCCTAACAGAAAAATTGATGGACCTTTGCTTTTTGCTTCCCCAAAAGGAATCTGAGCACATTATCAGTAAAATACTGACTTCTTTACAACTGACTTTTCTGAGGCACAGAAATACTACTTACAAGTTACACATGCAAAGCTCAGATAACTCATGGAATCCAAAAGATGAAAGAGCCAAGGATTACCAGGTTCCTCTCTTGAATCTTTTTCCTCATATCTCTAGTCACTACCCTGCTCTCAACTTCTGACATCCTCCTGTGGTGCACACTTGGAGCTTTGCTGTATGCAGTACACAGGCACTTTCCAAGAAAGTACCTCCTCAAACATAAATACAGGACAGACTAAGAAGGATGCACATTTGAGTCACAGCACTTCAAAAACCACTTGCATTTGATCTTCTCGGACCTGAACCAAGCTTTACTAAGATTTCCAAGATCTCCTTTGCAATGTTGAGTCTGCCAACAAAAAGTCAGATGCTCACAGTCCTGGGTTACAATCATTACTGAATCAAAGCAGCTAAAGCATGACTTTAACACCCAGATTCTTAAGAACTGTTTTTTAAAGTGACACCTGAAAATTAGTCTAAACAAACTTACACTTCTTGACAAAGTTGCCAATGTGTTTAATTTTCATTAAGGCAGGATTTCTGCATTCTTCAAAAAGAACAAATAATGAATCGAGGATGCCTTCCCGGGAGAGAGGAGACATCTGCTGTTGAGTCACAAAGAGTGGCTTCCCCTGGAAAAAAAAAGCAGCAACAGCAGATGGAGTCTCAGACAACAATGAAAAGCCTCAAATCAATAACAGATGTATAGAGCAGATTATATATTATCCATTTTAAAATCACTACTTCAGAAATTAGACAAATGATACAGAAGTGTGAGGTAAATAAATCAACTCACTGTGTCTATCTGTTAGAGCTGTTACAGGTATTTTTCTTTTAGACAAAGCAATCCTTTAAAGATTGTTTAAGCTTGAATCACAGCTTTCTACATCCTCCTGATGACTCTGATCTGACTGGCTTTATCCTGACATTGTATCATGTGGGTTTTTTCACAGTACAAATAGTTTAAGCAACTGGCAATCAATAGGAGCTCTAGAAGGAGAAGAAGCTGAACCTCAGATGATGAAACAGCAGCCCCTTAGTTAAATTCATCTCAGGACAAACCCACAGCTACATCATCCACGAAAAAACTTAGGATTATAGGGCACAGAATGCAATATTCCATCTTTGCATTGAAAAATTCATCAGGCTAAAACATTAACAGATGCACAAAGGATAAGACCAGCTACTAGCCACTGAACTTTGTGCAAACCAGATACACTTTGAACTTCACCTTCACTAGTTACACTTCTTTTACACTTTTCCCCAAATAATGACAGATTGTTTGGAGCATCCAGACAAACAATCCAGGCTGGATTTTGAGCTACTAGGAACGGACACAGCCAAAACCGAGATCAGCTGCTCCCAGGCCAGAGGTTCTTTACCTGAAAGAGCAGATTTAGCCGAGAAACTCGGCTGGTGATGGGTTCCATTGGTCCTGCCTCGACTGAATTTCGGGCACCGCACTTAAACTTCAACATCTTTACAGCTTATCTCATATAAATGATCACCTGAAAAAGAGAACAGGGACATTCAGATGCTTGATCGGCTGACTTTAAGTAAAAAGTGGGAATGAGGGGGGATATCATTTAAACAACATCTGCATTTCCTTGGGGACAAAATTTATTAATAGTGCTAAGTTTAAAGGCGTCTGGAGCGTCGCAGCAATTAAGAAGGGGAGAAGCGAAGAAGACCTCCGAGATCATCGAGTCCCATCTGTGAGCGAAACCCGCAGTGTCAACTTCCCCACGGCACTCAGCGCCTCGGCCAATTTGTCCTTAAACACCTCCAGGGACGGTGACTCCGCCTCCTCGCTGGGCGGGCGCGGAGTCCCCCGAAACTTCGGCACTTGCGGCGGGAGGCCCCGATGCTCCCCTCAGAGCGGCCGAGC
>WBMZ01015694.1:0-23424 GCA_013400975.1 Atrichornis clamosus
AAAATTAAAATAAATTTTAAAAACCCTCTTAAACTTGCAGAACTGAAATTCTTCTATACTTATGGTTACAGTGCTGTATTCAAAAAGCACAGAACTAGGAACTTCATAACTAAATACATGTTGAAACTTCCTTCTCAAGTTTTGCTGAATCTTTACATCTGTTCTCAAAGATTTTTTTCTAAACTGGGCACTTGAGTGCCACTGTATAGGTTTCTGGGGATCCATAATCCCTTCTGACTTAGGGCCACAAATAGCTGGGCTGTGAAAAAACACTGCTATGACAGTTTTGAAATTGCAATTTTTTTCCTCTGCCTAACAAATCGAGGACAGCTTGACAGATATAGATAAAATAACACTTAAAAATGGAAGAGGTTATCACTATCAACTTGAGGAATCTGAGCAAGTCTCCGTCATTCTGAATCTTCAGAAAATATAAAAAAACACGTATTGAATTTCCTCTGGAGAGAATATACTGTAAGACAGTATTACACAGCTAAGAACTGAAGTTTTCTTCTGGACTCTGCTAGCTGCAATTATGCCAGTACAAGAAATCACAACTGGTAGAAGAATAGCATTGCTGTTGGTGAATACAAGTGTATGCACGTATCTCAAAGTGTTGTATTTATCTGCCTCAATATCAGATCATAAATACATAGCACTTCTCCACACTTTCATGTACACTACAAGGATAGGACAATTCTCATGAGGCTTCTTTATGAATATGATTTTTAAAAGAATAACTCTACAACATAGATGCCAAACTTTAACATCATAATTAGTACCTTGCTGACTTATTTAACAAAACCATAAGGCCTGTATACGCCTCCACGTCCTCAAAGCATAGTATGAAAACTGGTGTTTCCAATGTCTGCAACACCCCCAGAACAAACTCTGACACTCCTTATCTTTCCAGCCACATAAAAGAGGCTATTGGTATAAAACTAAATATATGGGCATGCCTGCACCTGAAATCAGCTGCATGTTTATTATATTTGCACTGTCACCCATAGCAACTCCTGTAGGAGCAGACAGACTGTCTATAATCTGAGAGTTTAGTGTTTTCTCTGAAGGTTTTCTCAAAAAGCACCCTACCCCACCCCAACTCATTCCAACAGCTCCAGGGCCTTCCTGTGCTGGGCCCAGGGCTGGAGGCAGGTCTGCAGGTGGGGTCTCACCTGGGTAGGAAGTATCCCCCTCTCCCCTGCTGCCCACACTGGGGGATCAACCCAGGACACAGCTGGCTTTTTGGGCTGCAAAATAAGTCATTTGTCTTATAAATAGAGTTGGTTTGCCAGCCTTGATTCCGTGAGGCTCAATGACACCTGTATGATCCTTTAGACATAAGTGCTGACCAGCCCTGGGGCTGGGGTTGGATCTCCTGCTTGAGAAGGACTTTAGAGAGCCCAGGGGTCCTTTCTGCCACTCCTGACACAGCAGGAGGGTCCCATGGTGCTGATAACACCAAGGTTGTGGATTCAATCCGTGTGTGGTCCATTCACTTAAGAGCTGGACTCCAATGATCCTTTTGGGTCCCTTCCAACTCAGAATAGTCTGTGATTCTGTGAAACCTTGTCTGAAGCCCCCAGTCTGTCCACCCCAGGTCCAGAGATCAGCATCGTGCAGCTCAGGCTGCCTCAGGTCCCAGCAGAGCTCCAAGCCCTGGGCTCATCCTGCCCTTTGGGAGCTGGGACATGTCCTGGCCAGAACACCTGGGACTCCTGGGCACAGCCCTGGGGAACAAGGGCAGGGTCTCCAACAGCTGCAGGGAAATCTGTGAAGCCCTTTGAGTGCCTTGAGGCCTGGGTGGCCACAGGCAGGACAGTGCGGGCAGTGGCCATGCCAGCTGCCAGCAGCCCTTGCCCACAATGCCCAGACCACATCTGTGGGGTTACTGCTGCCCAGTTTTGAGCCCCTTACCTGGGCCACGCTCAGAGTCTGGTCACTCATGCAGAGGAGAAGCAGCACCAACCCCTCCACACTTTCCTCTTCATCCTCCTCCTCTTGTCCCAGCCCATCAAATCCTCCATCAGGTCTTGGAATTGCTGCTCAGAGAGCCTGGGAATAATGTAGCTGGCCTCCTCCCTCTTCACATGACCCATTACATTTCATCCTGATCCCTTTGCTGTCCTGCTGCAGGGCCTCCACAGTGCCTAGAGCAGGACCTGAAGGCTTCTTGCCTGGATGAATCACAGAATTCACCCTGAATTGTCACACCCTGAGCTGTGTTGTGGCCACTGAGCACCAGCCTCCCCTCTGGCTCCTAGGGCAGAAAGTCACTGCAGCAGCCACCTCTGGGCTGGTGGTGGTTGTGGTATGTGGGAGAGCAGGGGGAAGGCAGGAGAGCAAAGCCTGGCTGTCCTTGGCTCAGCCACCCCCTTTTCTGACCATGCCAAAGGGTTGGCAACACTACAGGCCTGGAAGGCTCCCCCGGTCACCCACCAGCTCCATCAATGGCAGATGTTGGGATCACCATCTCCTGACGTCCAGTTGAGGCCAAACCACCACGCTGGCCGACGTGGCTCAACTCACCCCCTTACTCATCTTTTCACCTCTCTGAGGTGATGCTGAGACTCAAGAGCAGAAGCAAGAGAATATCCAGCTTTGGACACCTCTGGTACTCATGCAGGTGCTGAACAAATTCCGTGTTGGTGGGGACTTGCACCTGAAACAAAGACAGTGGCGAGAGACAGGCAGAACTGCAAGGCCCTGCTCTTCCCTGGCAGCTCAGGGTGAGAGCCCCAGGTGCCCTGCCCATGGCACCCACGGGGCCTTTGCTGGCTGCTCACAACCTCTGACCACCGACAGCCTCTGTGGAGCAACTGGAGAGCAGGTGCTGGTGCAGAGGAGAGAGGTCACGAGGTGGTGACCAGGGCCACCTGTCCCCGGCTGTGCACGTCCCAGAAGTGAGCCAGGCTGGGTCTGGTCTCTTACTGCCTCATAGGCCTTGATGGTGTGTACCATGGTGGTGCATAACAGCTTATAATCCTGCTGTTTCTACAAATTAATACCTCTCTGCAGCTCAGCCCTGAACTCAGTTTGTGTCCCGTTCCATAAATACGCTCTCCCCGACAGCATCAGGAGGCCCCTGAGGATCAGGGAGAGCAGATCAGTGCTTGGATGCTTCAGGAACCTCAAGGCTTTGTACAACTGAGCAAATTCCTCCTCTTGCGCATTGTCGGAGACCAGCCGCTGAAAGAAAGCCAGCAGTGAGTGCCCGCAGAGCCGGCGGGGCTCCCACGCTGTGCCGCTCCTGCTTCCCAGCGGCAGCTGAGGCGAGGGCGCCGGGGCTTTTCCTGCTGACTCACAGCGATGGCGACCAGGCAGGTGTCCTCCTCCTCGGTGTGTAAGAGCCTGTTCTGCCGATGGCTGAGTTGGGTTTGCAGCTCCTTCAAAACCTTCTCCAGAGCGTGGGGCACAGAGAACATCAGCTCCCACAGTCTGAGGGTGACCCTGCAAGTGGATGTCCTGCAGCCAGAGAGTCTCGGGATCCCTCTCCCCACAGGGAACAAGCCCTCAGGGCTTTTGGGGCTGATATCTCTTATGTGATGCCATAAAGGTGACCGTGCTGTCCATCAGTTTCCCAAGGGACTCGTGAGCCCGCACGATGGGCCGGATGGCCAGGCTCTCCCCAGCTGTTGGTGTGCTCCAGGTTTTCTTGGATGCAGTTCACAACTGTGGCACCTGGAGGGGCCACAGGTGAGGCTGAGGCTGCCACTGGAGTGCAGCCCTGTCCTCAGCTGCCCTTCCCATCCCTCTCTGCTGCCTTAAGGTGGTTTCAGGTGCACAAAACACTCTGAGCTTGGGAGGGAGGGAGGCTGGGATCATGGGCCCTACAGAGACCCAGGGCTCGCTGGTGGGCAGGACTGGAGCTGTGCTGGGACACCAGAGCGTCCCCTGCTCGGGGACAGCAGGAACCTTCCCTCCAAGGAAGGTGATTCTGGGCCCTTTTGCACTGTGGTGTGCGGGAGCTCCTGCGTGGGGGAGACACAGGTGACACTGCAGCAGAGGGAGGAGAGGGGCAGCCCCCGTTCAGTGGCCCTGTGCAGGCAGCATTGAGGCAGCAGGAGAGCAGCTGGGGGTGTACAAGGCTGAGGGACCCCCAAAAACACAAACACAGCTCCCCCACAAAGGATACAGAGCTGGCATAGCTCTGCACCTGCAGGAGTGCAGCACTCCCAAAACCATGGTGTCTTTGGAGGGGACAATTTGGGGTTTCCCTAAACTGTCTGGGCCCACCCCCATAGCCATATCCCCTCCAAGACCAGCTGAAGAAGGTTTGCTTTCCCCCCACCCGCTATTTTTGGGGTACAAACACAGTAGAAATAGTTGTGCTGAATAATTATTTAAAAGTTGATAATTACATTCTTCCAGATGTGGGAGAGTGGAAATGAGGTGCTTTCACCCCAGAAAAAGCACTAAATTATTTTCTAGATGAGCAGTTCTGACAGTTAAAACCCTCTAGAGCCCCAAACTCTCCAGATCTCTGTAAAAACAGAAGAGAGAATCTCTGACTGGCAACAGAGCAGTGTATGTGAGAGACATACAGGCTGTTAAAGTCTGGTTTGCTGAAATGCTGTGCTACACTTGCTCAGAGACATGGAGCGTATCAGCTACATAAGCACTCACCTAAAGTCAGAGAATCTGGGAACCTCACTCTGCCTGCTGTTACCTGTCACATGATAGATTAGACTTAGGGCAAGTGTTTAATTTTCTCTGAGATGTTTAATTTTGCACTGACTCACACAACAGGTTTGCTTTTTACCTCCACCTCTAAGGGGACAAGGATCTGTTAACTAAGACTTTGATTAATCTGACAAATTCATGTAATGAGCCTTTGAAAACAAAGCAAACAGTTTCATAAAGCTAATTACAAAGTCTCAGAAGTTGGCAATAATCGATGTATTCTGTAAGCATGGACTTACAAAGTGAATCAAAGTTGCTCTGTCACCAGCTACAGCAAAGCATTCTCATACTAGTAGGGTTAATACCTCTCTAACTTCCTGGCAAAAAGTTTTTTACCAAAAATTAGTACTTCTGTGTAAGCATAAGCCACCTCTGCTAACAACTAGGTCCTTTAGCAAGGAGATGCTGTATTTATAGTCTGGTTTGTAGCCTGTTCTGCAGAAATGCAACTTTTCCAGTTTTCCGCAGTCTATTTTAAAGTGAGAGTAATCAGATCTTCACGTGGAACTGTGTAATTACGAGTTCCTGCTTCTTGTAATTTACCTTCCACAGCTTCTTTCTCTCTGCTTGGGGGTTTAGCAATCACTGTGGGAAGTGATTTCAGCTACAGCTAACAGCCACACCACTGCATCTCCCCTGTGGGTAGCTCAGCAGAGCGGGCAGACAATTCCCTGGAGCGTTGTCAGCCAAAACCAGCCACCCACCCATGTGTGCATTCCTTCAAACATGCATCCCTGTGTGGCTCAGGATCTGCCTAAGCAAGGCAGGCTGAAGAGGGGTGGTTTATGAGGACCAGTGAAGTGCAGTTCTTGCGATGGTTCCTTTTGTTTCTGTTCTTCCTGCTCTGCCTCTCCTGCCCCTCCACTCCTCAGTCTTGCAGCCTATTACAGGCACATATTGTGTGTCCACATCCCAAATACCATTATTTGTCCTATTTTGGCTTCTCCTGGAGAAAGAAATCCCACAGAACTCTAAACATAGTTTTCTGAGAAAGTTTTCAGTGTGAAAGATTCCGCAGAAATGAAAAACAGAGTTTCTGTTGTACCTGAAACAGTAGTTTAAAAAGAATTTCAGATTTTTTTTAACATATTATTTGTTTATTTTGTTTGTATTTAACATTTTATTTGTTTGTTTTTTATTATACTCATTTATCTCAAACAATACTGATAGCTCTGTTTGAATTCTGGTAAGATTCAATCCTAAATTAATATTTTTAAAGTATTTTTTAGGAAAAGCTTCAAGTTATGCACAAGGGAACCTATGAAGTGCAATGTAGTCATACATATGTTATTGCTATACAGAGAAGGAAGTACAAGCACATGGCCCATGCAGCACTTATAGCAATCATTTTCACATCACTGAAGCCAAAAACCAGGGAGGAGTATTACTATTATTCCATCTGCTCATGTGAGGAATCTCCAGATTTTGCCATCTTCCTAAACAGCTGCAGATACACCCATGCCCTCTCCTCCTGCCATGGCAAGATCTCCAGGGAAAAATAAAACAAGATACTGTTTCCTAGTCACTTTGTCCCTAGAAATGATCTCTAGTCAGCCATAGCTAAGCAGAGAAACAAACACTTTCGTTGATTTTCCAGAATTACTGTATTATTTATGACATAATATATGATAACACAGAAAGAGAGGGAATCTCCTGAAAAGGACTGTTCTCAGCACTGGTGTAAACTTTATTGGACTTTGAATCAGTGTCACTTATGTACAAACTTGTGTTGTGCTCTGACATTATGAGAACACAGAGAGAAGTTCCACTTGTTTTTTCCTGTAGCTGACAGGAACAACAGCCTCGCTACATACTGCAGGACTATATTTTCTCTGTACCTGCTGCTGTTACAGAAAAACATTTCCATTCATTTTTTTTGTTGTTTTGTTTTATTTCTTGAAGACTGAAGCACACGCTGTTTTTGACTCTTCTTTAGCAGACATTCCCCAAGTGAAAACAGTATTTTCTCATAAATATGCAGGTTAGGTAACATAAAGTTAAATATTTGTCCATTTCTTCATTTGGAGAACAATATTTGAATCACTGAGGTGACCGTCAGATGACAGACAGATAAGCAGAATGTATTCACTGTGATTCTCATCCACTTTAAAAGTAAATATGGTATAAACACAAATTATTAGATATATATATATATATATATAAAATGTATTTTAGTTACATGAAGTTGGCAACAGTAAAAATGGCTCATTTACTAACAATTACAGGATCCATGCAAATTTCTTACAAACTTTTCAGGATTCTAGAATTGTACTTAAATCAATGTACAAAGAAAACCTTCACTATTAAATGGTGCATGCTGGAAGGCTTTTGTTTAAAAATGTCTCAGTCAATGAAATACTTTCCACATTTAGAACAGGTGAGTCTAAGAGGTGTACATGCACCTTATATACAATTTATGCTGACTGTAAAATTAGTAAATTAAAATTAATAAATTGTAGCTGCAGTGGTATTTTGAAGCCATGTTGTAGTACTCGTGATGTATTTCAGAGATGTGTCGGAGTCAGAGCTGAAAACGTTTTGAGTCACACATCACATTCCTTTATTTTGCTTTGGGTTTCTGAGGGAGACAAAACATTCCTGGTACCTGCTGGCAGCCGCCTGGAGGCAGGGGAGACTCAGTGCTCAGTCTCTGTGACTCTCTGGGCGCTGGCTCTCCGGTGGGTTTAGTCCTGGCACTCTCGGGCTCTCCTAGGTAAGACGGGGTTCATCACATTCATGCCCTGCATCCGGCCAGGGCTGCCAAGAGTCAAGAGGAACAATGCTGATATTCAGTTTCGTAAGTCTGACATCAGCCCAGGCCGAGTCTGAAGACCAACCCTTTACTCACGTCCTTTTTCAGCCTAAAGCAGCAGCAAGGATTCAGTCACAGGAACAGCAGAAAGAAATCTCAGATGTAGGCAAACGGCAGGGAAACCTGGCAGCATGTTTGCTGAAGGTTAACTTGTTTCTTTATGGAAGCTAGTCCTGCTGTTGAAACCAACAAAAGTTAATATTTTTTAATAATGAGATATTAATAGATTGAACTATTATAATTTTTAATGTGTATGGAAGTGCAACATCAACATTTTTTTTTTAATTAGATGGAAGCAGCAACCTGAAAACACAGACTGGTGAAAAATAAGCATGGAATTGGCAAGATCAACTTTTTTTTTTTTTTTTCCCACTGGGTAATTACAATAAGCAGACTGATCTGGCCAGCTGCTTCTACTCCAATATTTGTTTCCATTTAATTTTAATAGCCAACCTTGTCTGCTAAATAAGCACAATTTAATTTAACCTCATGTGGTAGACTGGGAAGATAAAATGCACTGATTTAAAAGAAAAAGTTAAAGCTTGAGGCTTCTATGGGGAAAAGAAGGCCTCCTTACAAATAGTTTGGATTTTAAATCCATCTTTTTGATTTCGGAGCTGAAAAGGAACACATCCCACCCATACCTCTGTTGGGACAGAAAAGCACTTTGCTTCAGGCACACCAACTGCAAGATAAATACTGGGGGTTGGGGAAGAGATGATAATACATATTTTTACAATGAAGTGAAAACTCAGTGATTTAAAACCAAGCACTAAAATAAATTCTGGAAACGGGCAGAACCAAAGTCAGCACTAAACATCTGCAGAGGGCTCAGTGTGTCCAACAATAAAACCTCCCAAACTTTGTCTCTTGTGCTGCTTGTGAACACAGATCCTTTCACACTAGTGCCAGCTGCAATGTAAAACTACCCTGGGTTATAATCCTACTGTGCTGACAATTTTATGTTCCAGCAGGTGCTGCAGAATTTTTTCCCAGCTGCTATCACTCTTGTTATCCAGCTTTTCTAATTTTCCAAAGGGCTGGAAAGGAATAAATTTTAATAACTGGCAGGAAAGGAAAACCAAGAAACAGATAATAGTTTGTGTCCACAAAGGCACCATGGAGGAAAAGCAGGAGCTCCCCACTACGACTACATTACTTCAGTTATATACACTTCTGTGACTGGAATATTTTCTTTTTTTTTCCCCTTTGAGGGGATTGCACTTAACAGGGGTCATTTGCAAAAGGATTTCTGCTTTTCCTGAAGAACTAATGTTCAACCTGAAAGTGAGCGTCTCTCACTTGCAACCAGCCTTCAGGAGCCAGACTGACATCAGACATGGAATATGCAAACGCCAACTCCACAGTTGGGCTGATTCAGCCTGAGGAACTGCACTTTGAGTACTGAAATAAGCAAACTCACAGAATCATTGAACCAATTAGGTTGGAAAAGAGTTCTGAGGTAATCGAGTCCAACCTATGACTGGACATCACCCTGTCACCCAGACCATGGCACAAAGTGCCACCTCCAGTGGTTCCTTGAGCACCTCCAGGGACCACCTCCCTGGGCAGCTCATTCCAACATCTGATCACTCCTTCTGTGAAGAAATTCCTTCTAATGCCCAACCTGTACATCAGCTCCTTCAAAGCTGCCCAACACTGGGTGCTCAGGCAGGACCAGGAGTCAACAGTTTTTCCAAACCACAGCAAACACCCTGCAGGTCAGGGAGGAGTAAATTTGGGAAATATCTGATGCAGCAAAATCCCTTATTCATGAGGGATTTATAGCCAAATCTGAACATGTATGGTTGAACATGAGCCCAGGTGTGCCCAGGTGGCCAAGAAGGCTGATGGCCCCTGGGCTGTCCCAGCCATGGTGTGGCAGCCGGAGCCGGGTAGGGACCACCCCCTGTGCTGGGCACTGCTGAGGCCCCACCTCGAACCCTGGGGGCAGCTGCGGGCCCCTCGGGACAAGGAGGACATGGAGGGGCTGGAGCGTGTCCAGGGAAGGGAATGGGGCTGGGGAAGGGGCTGGAGCAGCAGGAGGGGCTGAGGGAGCTGGGAAAGGGGCTCAGCCTGGAGCAAAGGAGGCTCAGGGGCGCCCGTCTGGCTCTGCACAAGTCCCTGACAGGAGGGGGCAGCCGGGGGGGCGCCGGGCTCTGCTCGCAGGGAACAGGGACAGGATGAGAAGAAACGGCCTCAAACCGTGCCAGGGGAGGTTCAAGCTGGACATGAGAAGCAATTTCTTCACAGAAAGGGTGATTGGACAGTGGAAAGGGCTGCCCAGGGAGGTGGTGGAGTCACTGTCCCTGGAGGTGCTTATGGAAGGACTGAACGCGGCGGTCAGTGCCATGGTCTTGTTGACCATGGTGGTGTCCGGTCATAGCCTGGATTCGATCACCTTAGAGGTCTTTCCCAGCCTAATTAATTCCGTGATTCTGTAATTTACAGCCACAGCGACAAACGAGTGCATCTCTCCCAGAACACGCAGCCAGGCGAAGTGCGCGGGCCGCCCGCCCGATACCAGAGGGGCGCGGCCGGAACCCCCTGCGGGGACCCTCGGTCGCGGTGGCCCAGAGTAGACGCCGCGTCCAGTTCCCTTTGTCCGGGGCCGGGGGGCGGGAACGAGAGGCGGGAACGAAGGGGGGGAACGAAGGGCGGGAACGAGCGAGGGGCGTAGGCGTGGCCTGGAGGGCGTGGCCTCTGTGGCGCGCCCGCCGGCAGATGGCGGGTTTTGAATTTAGCCCGCGGCCGGCAGCTGCTCGCGATTGGCTGGCGCGCAGTCACGTGGGAGGGAGGACGGCGCGCGCCGTCCGGCGAGGCGGGGCGGGCGCGCGGCCATATTAGGTCAGTGCGGAGCCGGCAGAGGAGGCGGCGGCAGTGGCTGGCGTGTCCACTCGCCTCTCCATCCCCGCCCGGTTCCACCTCCGCCGCTGTCGCTTCCCCCGCGCACTCCGTGGCCGACCTCGCGCCGCGAGCTCGTGACCTGGCTGCCGCCGCGATGCCGCAGAGTCCGACGCGCTTCACACGCTTGCGGGAGAAGGAGGAGCTGCGGCAGCTGAACGACCGTCTAGCCGCGTACATCGACAAAGTGCGGAGCCTGGAGACGGAGAACAGCGCGCTGCAGCTGCAGGCGACCCAGCGGGAGGAGGTGCGCGGCCGCGAGGTCACCGGGCTCAAGGCGATCTACCAGGCGGAGCTGGCAGACGCGCGGCGGACCCTGGACGACACGGCGCGGGAGCGCGCCAAGCTGCAGATCGAGCTGAGCAAGTTGCGCGCCAACCACGAGCAGCTGCTGGCCAGGTGGGGAACGGGGAGAGGGCCGGGAATGATCCTTGCGGTGGAGGAGATGGGGATGGCGGCGTGCGGAGCGGTGCCCGCCGGCGCGGCCGCTGGCGGAGGCTCCCGCGGTGCGCGCCCTTCGCTCCGTCCCGCGGCTGCCCGGCTGGGAGTGAATGAGGGAATGAATGAGGGAATGAATGAGGCAGAGGCAGCGCTGCCGCCGCTCCGCCCTGGCGGCAAGCGCCGGCCCGGAGCGCCGCCCCTGCCGGGTACGCGTGCCCCGGCTCCCGGAGCATCCGCGGCCGCACCGGCGCTCGGGTGTCCGCCGGGATGCCTCAAACGGATGCAGACTGAAAGAGCGGGAAATTCTGGTTAGAGGGGCTGCGTATGAGGCAGGAATTCGTTGCTATGAGGGTGGTGGAGCGCTGGAACAGGTTGCCTAGGGAGGTTCGTTCTTTAAAAACTAGTTAAAGTGCTCTGGTTGCCACTCACAATAAGGGAGACCTGAGAGCACCTTCCAGTAACTGAAGGAGGCTGGAGAGGGACTTCCGACAAGGGCACGCAGTGGTAGGACAAGGCCAGGTTTAGATAAGATATTAGGAAGAAATTCTTGGCTGAGGGTGGTGAGTCTCTGGCACAGGTTGCCCGGGGAGACTGTGGATGCTCCATCCCTGAAAGTGTTCAAGGCCAGGCTGGACGAAGCTCTGAACAACCTGCTCCAGTGAGTGGCATCTCTGCCCCTGGCTGGGGACTTGGGCCTAGCTGGGATTTAGAGTCCGCTGCAGTCCCTTAAGGTTCTGTCGCTCCGTGACTCCTCACCGCCCCCCGAATGGACAGAGGGCTGTCTTTAAGGCATAAGCTTCTTCAGGATGAAAATTGGACCTTTCTGAAACACATTAATTTCATCATACGAAAATAGTCGAGTAGGTAATGCATGGGGCTTACTTGAGACAAAAGAGAACTATAATTTCTATGCATCTTCCTGGAAGACTACAAAAAGTAGATTTATGGCCACATATTTTTCAGATTGCCAGCTTTATGGCACAGTGCCAAGATCTTCACTCTTGCAATGAACTGATTTATGACTCTAGATTTTGCTCCCTACACATTTGACTTGATTCAGTTATTTAGTTCCTTGTTTGTGTTCACCTTAAATTTTATTTCTCTGCTGTAGTTTTAGGCATTCCAGCTTTAGTTTTGGAATCACAAGGTTTATCAATATTGGGGATTGAAAAAAACCCCTGAATTGTTAATCTTCCTCCACCATTAAGTAGCCTGTTAATTTTGTTAAATGCTCTCTCAGTCCTGATTTTACATGATGAAAAAGATACTTCGTGTGTAACCAGCACGTTGATGTTTTCATGTATCTGCAGACAGCTCTGATATCTTTTGGACGCTTAATTTGTTATTTAGAAAACTAAAACCCTGAGCTTCTAATTAGTGAGACTGGTTGTTCTTGAGGCTACTTCTTGGTGCCTTTTGAAGGCCTTAAATCAAAGGGATCACTGACAGTGATAGGGAGAGCCAGGTGTAGCTGCAGACAGGCACCAACATTACTTGGCTCTGAGGTCAAGCCAGGAATTTCCATCTCTTAGTGATTTTATTGAGGAAGACACAGTCTTCTGTTGGCCTCTCACAAGACTGCGTGTGGAGGATTGGGCTCTTAATGCAGTCTGTAATAGATTCCTTTTCTGTGGCTGGAACAAAGGCATCAATAGTGTGGCCACTGAGGTTCTTCATATTATGTCTTGCATTCTTTCTGTGATGGGATACTTGGCAAAAAACTGGCGATTTGGTTGGGGCAGGGGTTTGCTCTTGTGTTGCACCTACGACCTTTGTGGAGAATGGTCTCACTGCTTGGTAGTCTGTCAGTGCCTGTCTCAAACAGGTCATTTTTGTGCCCCACAAGAACTCCTGAGGAGTGTAGCAAAACAAATGCTTAATGCCATTTAAGGCTTCTGGATTCCTCTTGCTTGTGGCTGTTTGGTGTTGTCTGGTGGCACACCTTGCTATGGGTGTGCAGTTCCTTAGTCGTCTTTGAGTGTTGTTAAGATGGATATCTTGGGGATATCTGAGCTTATCTGTAATTCTATTTGCAAAGTCTTAAAAAGGAGCAAAGGGTTTTTTCACTTGAGCTGGAGCACACTCCCTCCTGGCTTCTTGAAGCTGTTGAGTCATACTATAACCTGACAAAAAATACTCTTAAAAACACTTTGAGTAAGTGTGCATAGGAGTACTGTAAAGGTTTGCAAGGTGAGATGAGAATGTGTGTTCTCAACAGAAATTTCCTTGCCCTCTCAGAAAGCTGAACTGCAGTGTGATGTTTGTGCTGGCTTTAGTTTAAATATGAGTATGTAGTAGTTTCGATCTAACAGAATCTTCTTGGGAAAAAAAAAACGAGCTTCCTGGTATGTTTGGTTTGTGTTGTTCAGGTATACTGGTAGCCTTGTCATAACACTTAAACTCATGATGGCCTTGGTTCACTTTAGAGCCAGGTAAGTGTTAGGAGAAAAAGTGCTCCAGGTCTTCTGGGTCAGTTTCCTGAAGCTGGACACTAACATTCATGGTCTAGCTGGCATTGTACTATTTGAATATTTTTGCAGGTGTTACTCCTGTTCCCCCAGACACGTGTGCAACTTTGTTTTCTCTAGTTAGCACTGCATCCTTCTTAATTGCTTGATCTGTTTATTTTATTCCAGTGATCTTTCAGTCACTTTTCTAATCACTGCATAACTTAAGCTTCTAGTTACTTTCCAAGTGCTGTAGGACTTTTCTTTATAAAAGTTAAATTCAAGACCCAGTCACCTTTTTGCTGGATTCTCTGATTTGCTGAATTCAGTACCATATATATATTGGTATGATGCACCAAAAGCTAGCTCTGTTCATACTTCTAATCCCTCAAGAAAAACTGCATTTGTTTCTATAGTTGATACTGCTATATATAGCAGGATTATTGCATCCTCTCCTTCTAGAGTGCCTGCCATGCAGTGGGTACTGCTGCAGCTAAATATGAAGGTTTCCCTTGATGTTCAAATCTTAAAGAACTAAGGGAAAAAAAGTGAGATTTAAAAAAAAACCAGCCTCCCTGTTTCTGTTCTGGGGAGAATGATATGCATAATTTTGTAAGTAGGAAGCCTGTGATGGGTAGAATGGAGATAAGGGAAAATAAATCTCTCTATCTCAAGACTGTATTTGGGGGGGGAAAAAAGCCCATGTAACTTGAGTTTAGGTGTATGGAACTCTTGGATAGCTTTTGGGAGGTGATGAAGAGGGAGATCTCACTTCCATAATTTGTGAAAGAATTCACAGACCTTACCAACTTCACGGTATCTCCAGTTTATTTTCTCACTGTTGATTAGGCAAGACTTTACTGTATGCTTTGCCATTGGTGATAGCTGTTGTAAAGAGAACCCTCTACTTCCTTCCTTTAAATGAACAGTGTAGTTCTTGCTACAATTATGCAGTCAAGGGCTGTGGAGGACACCAGCAGTGGTTCAGCAGGAAAAATGTCTGTGCCTATGGATTTCCAACCGCTGGACTTGCTCATGAACAACAAAGCTGAAACCAGGGAGTTGCCTGCACATAGTTGGATCATCAGCTGAAGTCTCAAAATGTGTGATGGTGCAATTAGCACCAAATTATTTTTAGATAATAACTAAACTGATTTTTAGGTGATAACTTCCGTTATTTTTAGTTAGAGTGCACTTCCTACAACAGAGAAGCATTGCCTAGGCTGGGACTTCAGATTGCTGCAAATTTCATTTTTCTTGAGGAAAGGGCTGAATACACAATGCGTGGAAAGCAGTGAAAGATGTGATCCTTGGGCAGGTCATAATGTCATCATTTTAGCGGCAGGTCCCAATTGCTCCATCACATCCTACAGACTGGATAAAGCTTCTGCTTTTGAGTGGAAGTGTGTCGTGGTTTCATCGTTTGCAACAACTGCAAACAAGGGAGAACTGTAGGGCCAAGACGGTGGAGGGGAAAATTCCCATGTGTAACTTGAGCAATTAACTCAGCAAGGATTTACATTGTGAAGTTTGGCACAGCTGTGTCCCCTGGTCATGTTGAACAGGGGCCATTCAGAAAGTCAGGCTTGCTCTTGTGTTACGTGGTTCTGCTTATGGGTCAAGTTTCAGCACAGTTTTCCATTGGAGGAGTTTGTTTCCAAGATAAGAAAATTATTTCAAAGGATTTTTGTTACGGGGTCTTAATTGAGTATACAGCAGGTCAGAATCCCTGGCTGGACTTGTCTGTGTTCTGATCTGCCATGTGAGGAAATTGTGGTGTTTAGGAAGCATAAGCTGGTGTTAACACCAGTTCATTTAGGAAATCCATTGTTTACATTTGTCTTCGGCAGGATGAGATTTCACTGTGGCAGTTTTCCAGGGCTGAAGGACATCTGCTCTCCTGCGAGGGGAGACAGTGTGATTAAAGTAACTTTGAAGGAAATTGTGTGTTCTGTTGGAGATGTTGTTAAAGGATATAATCTTTCTTTATTATCTTCAGGTGTTCTGTAGAGCGCAAGTGTTTATAGCAAATGCAGTTTTGTCAAGGAACTAGTTGTGTTAATTTTAAATACCACGGAGATTAATTACCTGTCTGTCTTGCTATGTACCTCCAGCGGGTCTCCGTTCCCACCTACGTTCTGAAATACATTTCTGCACTGAGATGAGGCAGTAAAACAAGTATCAGTAACAGCTTCCTATCAGCCTGTGGCTTGAATTACTGTGCAAGTGTGTGGCACTTTGCAGCTGGTACCCTGAGCAGCTACACAGAACCATGTGGTGTTAGTGCAGGCAAAGATGTAACACCTGTTCCAGGGTTTTCCACTGTGCATATGTGCTGTAGGGAGCTGCGGAAGGGAAGCTGACTTGAAACTTCTTGAAGCATATTTTCATTATTGTAGGTGATCTTGGAAAGCGAGGCAAAGATTGGAGTCTGGGGGAACTACTGAGCCTTAATCTGAAATCTCTCACTGCTTTGGTGTGTACCAGAGGAGTAAGGAGTTAGGATGATTAAGTTGTTGCAAAATAATTTAAGCTACTGAAATGTAAGAATCTAACTTCAGTTATATTCATAAGTAAGCATGTCTTCTACACAGTATAGGACATAAATATTTGGTCTCGAATCTGTGGGCATGTGATGATGGCACGGTGATGGGCAGTGAATTGATACGTATGTGCTGCATATGTGTAGGTTCTGCCCAGAGACGTGGGTAGAGCAGTGGGATTCAGACAGGTGGCTGTGAAATTCAGGTTGGGTTTGTGGCTTCAAGCAGGGTGACAGCTGAGCAGCACGTGGCTAGAGATGATGTGTGTTTGGTGTTGGTTTCAAACACTACAGTTAAATAAAATGAGTGACACGAGACAAGTTGAAACCCCATTACATATATTTATTTACAGGAAAGCCAAGCTTGTCCAGTTACTCTTACTTTCATGATGCTCTCTGAACAAAAATTTGAATGCTCTTACATGTTTCCTATGCTATTTTAAATGACTTTCTAGCAAAACACTTACTGTTTGCAGTTTTTGCAAAAAAGTTACTGTTTTGCCTGCCATAAGGGAAAAATGTGGGAAACTGCTAGCTAAATAAAACATAAAGCATTAAGGACTACGGTTTTTTAAATTGTTTTCACATTTCTCTACAACTGGAGTGAGTAGAAAACCAGCTCACTGTGCAGTAAATGCAATTTTATATGGGTCTGAATATAGGCTGCATTGTCAAGAATTACAGCACGTGTGTACCTGTGTCATGACTTGGCTGAAAGCCAGTGCTTTTCAAGAATGGCTTGATTAATGATGGTAATGCTTTGCTTTGTGATCAGACTCTTAAGTACTGGCAGAAATGAGTGGGTAGGTGTGGGAGGTGAGAAGACTCTGCTGGAGGGTGGTGGCATCCTGCACTTGGTCAGTTTCAAAGGAATTGTAAATTATACCTCCTGAGATCTGACTGCTTACCTTGCATTAGATGTACAGTTTGTCTGGCTCCAGATGGTCAATTCAACTTACTAAACTGCTAGAAAATGATTTTTTTTTTTCTACATGGCTTTTCTATTAACTTAGCAAGAAATATGAGGAGATTACAGGAGATTCTAGGTTCTCGTGAGCAATTCCATGGATAAGAAGACCCACACACTTTGAAATCAGAAGAAAACCAAGTTGCTTCTTTGAGGAAGATGCAAGTCAGCAATTATTTATTTGCTTTTGTTTCCTTTCATGAGTCAAACTACTTGAAAGAGTACAGTTCCAGCTAACTTCTGAATACTATAACAGGAAAGTGTTTGAGGTTTTTTCATTTGTTGTATTCAGATGTAGCTTTGGCTTTCTGGTGAGGAAAAGAAGCTAGCTATTGTCAACAGGCTGAAGTTCTTCCTGGTGAAAATTAGTAGGTGTACGTTGTATACATTAGTGTTTGTTTTTATAAATCACAGAGGCTTTTCTGATCCTTCCCTCCTTTCCTGTATTCCCTTTAGGGCTGGGATGACACTGCTGAGTTGCTGAGATTTCATCTGGCTTTCAGCTTTTGAAGTGTTGAGCTCCAGTTTCTGTTTCTCTCTGAGAATGTGTTCAGATGAGCTGTCTCATGGTTAGACGACTCATGGCACTAACAACTAATAGTGCTTAATTTTAATTTTCCACCACCCGCCTTCTGTGGCTTCAGTTGCATTACATTATGTTACGGCTTCACAGCCAGTCTTTCTGCAAATCAGCAAGAAAGGGCTGATCTAACTGGTAATACTTTTTGTGGTGCAGGTACTGTATCGGGTTTTAATCATGTGGTTGCTAATCTGTTTTGTATGTCCTCCTTTCTCTGCTGACACATGACAAGAATGCTCTTCTCAGCTGCCTACCAGTTTGTAAATGCATTGAAAAGGTAATTGCGTTAAAAGAATGTACAACCCAAGTAATTTTAAGGTATCCACACACTTTAGGTGGTGGTGTATTTTGGGGAGTCTTTCTGTGTCAGAGTCCAGGATAATTTGGGGCAAATGGGGGAGCAGCACGTGGTCTGTGGCCCTTTCAACTTTCTGATTTCAGGGTCTGACTTGGTAGGCTTGGTTTCAGCATGCAAGAAGCATTTTCTTCATGTTTTGATGAAAACTTTTTCCAGCAGTGATCAGACAACAAATTCTGCTGTGGGCCCTCATGCTTCCTAACAGGTGATGGAGAGATTGGGTTTTTTCACAGACATACCAGAGCAAGAAACCTTTCCTTCCCTCTTTTTCCTCTTCTGCCTCACGCCTTCCTTGCATGCTGAAGCTTCAACAGGCCTGGGTGGGAGAGGAGGGACAGGACAGAGGCCTCCAGTAAATAATGCAGAGAGCGGGAAGTGGGAGCCCATGTGTCCAAAACCTGAATCCTGTGCTTTGTGTGAGCTGTGGGCCCGGGTGTGGGTCTGAGAAGTAAAAAGTAAAAGGGGCTGGGTAGTGTGGAGCAGCGGGAAACAGCTGAGTACAGAAGAGTGTGTTTGTGTGTGTCAGGGGCTCTCAGGCTGCCCCTTGGATGCCACGGGGGAGCAGGCGCTAATCCCACGGGGTCGGGATTAGCGAGTGCTAAGTCTGTTACGTAAAGGCTGCCATGTGGTGGCTGTGGTGCTGAAATGTCCAGGAGTGGATTCCATCCCTGCACCCTTTTGCCTGTGTGCAGAAACCTCTCCTGAGCATGATGTTAAGGGCAGGTAATCTCGGAAAAAAGCATCTTTTAAACCTGAGAGACTCTTCTTTTACAATAGTGTTGATTTTGCAGTAGTTTCATTTTGCTGAGAAGTATTGCTGTTGTGTCTTACAAGATGTACAGTGATTTTTTAAAAAGTAGTGGATGTATTCCGAATCTTGTACTTGAGAATCTTTATCCAATTTTCAGTCTTCTCAGTATTATGTTGTTATTTCTGATTTTTTTTTTTTTTCCATATCTGGGAAGAAAAGCGTGGAATTGAAGAAGGATGTGCTAGCTGGGGTACTATTGAGCCTAAATCTGTCCATTCCTGTAAAACATTTGTAGTCCATTTAAAAACATCTAGAACTTCTGTGTGCTACTGTCCTTGACAGAGAGAGGTGAATATTCCAGAGAGAAAAGGAATGAACTCCAATTTGAAGAATTTGTTACACATTTAAGCATGGCGACTTGTGCTATCTAAGGACACCAAACATTTTGATTCCTGAATATGGGTTTACTTTCTCCTTGTTTTGATAGTTGCCTGTTGTAGCATTATTTGTGGATAATAAGCTTAGTCTGAGGAGTGTGGGGTTGCGTTTATGTGACATTGCTTTTTTTCCCCATTTGATTTCTCTGCTTGAACATGCTGGCTTAGGGAATAAACCTAGAAGCTGCTAGACGGCCTGGGTAGACACAAAAATAATGTGAAGGTAACTTGAAAAGCTTGTGTGCTTGCTTTCATAAAGAAGACACATCACCTCTGCACCCGTGCAGTTCCAGTGGTGGGAGGTACTGCTGTGTAGACAGGGTTTGGGTCTGTTTCCTCAGGCCTGTGGAACTTCGCCATTACGAGTGATTAGAAGGGTGCTGCAGAGCACGGAAAATTTAGCTAAGACAAAATGATTTTGCCATGCATTTCTCAAGTTTGAGGTTCAGATTGCTTTATTAGTCAGCGGTTTACTCTGGGGGCGTTTCTAGGTTTTCTTACCACTTTCTTTGTTTTTTTCCAGCTATGCAAAGAAGGAATCTGACTTTAATGGAGGCCAAGCCAAACTTCGTGAGTTGGAAGCAGCTCTGATTTCTAAAGAAACTGCACTGGCCACAGCCCTTGGTGACATTAAAAGTTTGGAGGGAGAAGTTGAAGATTTGAAAGATCAAATTAGAGAGGTGAGAAGAAGAAATATTTACCCATCGTGTTAGGAAGTGAGGTGGTTTTCTATGGTATGAGCTGTCTTCCTGATAAAATGTAACTTTTTAACCAAAATAATAGATGAGACCATGTCATCTGGTCACAGCTGGAACAAAGTGGCTCATTGTAAACAGTGGAAGCAGTATTGGGTGGGTTTCTGAGTCCAGTAGCTGAGTTTATTAATAACATGAATGATGGAAGAGAGAGCTCTTAAAATTGCAGATGCTGAAATTGCAAGGGATGGTACTTGTGGGGAAGAAAGCAGGTCAGGATTCAAAGTACACTTGACATGTCCCGGGATTATTCCGGGGGGGGCACGCTGACTTCACAAGGACAGATAATAACTGACAAGTAACAGTTTGTGATTCTCTCTGCCCTCCTTTTGGTTCTGCCTGTGGTTCTCCATATTCTGATGGAACAATGAGGGGAAAAAAAACCTCTTTGCCTAGTTTTGTTAACCCTTTGGTTTGTGATCCTGAGCAACACCACCCCAAGAGGATGAGTTGTGGAGGCCAGGAAATTGGTATTTCCCATGTATTGAAAATGAAGTTTTGTAAGGAAAACGGATAAGTAGCAATTTAATGCCAGTTCCTAATGTGAAATATCTAGAACCCACTTGTATAAGCGACTGCAAAAGTGTGTGTGTGGTGTTAGACATTAGTGGGATAAATACTGGGATTTGATTGTCAGTTTCAACCCGCACATGTAGTTGACTGTAGTTCTGTGTGGCTGAGGTCCTTGTCTTGTGTGGGTTCTGCTGCACAGTTGTTGTTTTGATTCTTTTGTTTCTTAAAGCTTGAGGCCTCTCTAGCTTCTACCAAGGACCAGCTTATAAAGGAAACCTTGCAGAAGGTGGACCTTGAAAACCGCTGTCAGAGCCTCATCGAGGACTTGGAATTCCGTAAAAATATGTATGAGGAGGTAAATGCTTCAGTCTCAAGAAATAGCATTTTTAAAGGGAAGGAGACAACTGGGAGGTCATTCTAGAACAGGAAAATTATTTCGTTTGGGAGGTACCTTAGGAAGTTGTCTGAACTCTTACTCAGAGCAGGGTTTACCTCTGTTCTAGCCAGAAGATTTCTAACTTCCTTTTTCTAGGAAAAATGATTATAATTCTGCATTCTTGTGATAAAATCACTTCACGTATCATGTTGTTTCATGTTAAATTCTGATCATGGTGTGGAATGCACATGTCTTCTTAGTGATGAGAAAGAGGTTAGCAATTTCCCACATAATCCCTTTATGAGAAACAAAGTGGAGAGGGACACTCAAAACAGGTGCTGTGGACTTGTAATGTTTTTAATTTCAAACCTTTCTAATGGAATGCTTTTGAATAATGATGAATAGTTGTCTTTTAGAAGTTCTTGCCACCCTGCCTTTCACTTGTAGTACTTGAGGCTTTCCAGGAGGAACCTTAGAGCAGTAACAAATGTGCTTAACCATACTGTATTTTGTTCCATGTTCACTTTTCCTTGCTAGTAATATTTTCAGCTTTGTTTCATGTTGCTGGAACCCCTTTCTTTCCAGACACCACAGGCAAGTACACAAGTAGATGGGGAAGGTGCTGGTTAGTGGAAGTGACAGTTCCATTTCACAGCAGTTTCATTTTATGCAAACACAGAAGACACCACAAGAAAGGAGGGATGTGTTTCTAAACTCTAATGATACTGAGGTGTATTTGTAGCAAGTTCACACAGCTCTCAGAAGGAAATGTGACTTTATATGCTGATGGTATCCTAGCTCTTATTTTTATGACTGGCTATTGCAGAATAAGGCTGGGGAGACTCTTCCTACAGAAAGTTCCAATGTCAAACTGATTTAGTGCTGACGCACAAGGCTAGCTCAAACCTGCATTAGTCTCCACCTCGGCGGGTTAGTTTTCTAAAAGTTTTGTCTTGTATTTACTGAATGTTATTCTGTTTTTCTGGCTTTCATAGGAGATCAATGAGACAAAAAAGAAGCATCAAACTCTCTTAGTCGAAGTCGATTCTGGGCGTCAAATTGAATTTGAGCATAAACTGGCCCAGGCTCTTCATGAAATGAGAGAGCAGCATAATGCACAAATGAAGCTGTACAAAAAAGATCTTGAAGAGACTTACCATTCCAAAGTGAGAACATGTTTTCACACAGTTGTTTGATGTACTTTGTTTTTGTTTTGCTCAGCACCATAATTGCTTGCAGCTCAGAGGGTTTCATTAGGGTGCTTGGTTTAACATTAGCATATGTTTGAATGTGAGTTTGCATTTTCACATCTGACTTTGGGAGCAGGTTTAATCCTCATGAAGTTCAATAATGTAAGGGAAGAAACCACCATGTGCAGGTGATCTGGGGGGAAAAGTGATTAGTGCTGGGATTGTTGTGAATTCATGGAAGGTTCACGTGTTGTCGCGTATCATGCTGAACGCTGCTGATCAGTAAGGTGTCCCATATTTTGTATAAAGCCTACTTCTCATAATGGGGCTTGCTGAGAAGACAGCATGACCCTGTACAAGATGTGGGGAAGTTTGACAATGCCCAGTAACTCCTGTTTTTCACTCTTCTAGACAGAAGGCGAACTCGGTCTGAAATCAGTTATACTTCATCGTTTCCTTCCTCTGCTGTTATTCAGCATTTGTGTCAGGAGGCACCCTGATGTCTCAACTGAACCTGGTTTCTGTGGCTGCACTTGTTGCACTTAGTATTTTTAAAAGCAAGGTGGGATGTTACAGCAGGAAAGTTGGTGCAGGCTGAATTTATTAACATAGTTATTGGTTGTTTCAGCCTCTCTCCAGGGCTTCAATCTGACTTGGAAAAGTTTTATTTTTGGCTAGATCTTGTTTTAAATGATCCTCTCATAATGAATGCTTTATTGACCTCTCTCATCAGGTATACTGTTTCTGTATTTTTGGAATCTTACTAAAAAAAATTAAATTATTTTGCATCATCAACAAGAGGTTCAGTAAGTTTGTGGTGCATCTCAAGTGTGTGTGGTAGTGTTCAGCAGGAATGATTTAGTTACTTTATAAAAGTAAAATTATTTGAGATTGAAGTGACAGAATGAAGCAGTAGCAACTTAGGACTCTGGTACTGTAATCTGAAGGCACATTGCCAGTTTGCTTATATTGGCTGAAAGTTAATGAGTTTGCTTGTTTTTGGTGATTTCAGTTTGGCCTCTTCAATTTAATCATACTCAAAACCAGTGCTGCAGTAATTAAATAAATCTTGGCCAGCATGAGAACTGAACTGAGTAGTTCAACTTCAATAATGTCTACATTACAAAGGGAAACCTTTAACCCTGGAGCAAATATTCAGAGAGTTGGAATTCCAGGCAGGGCAATCCATCATGGTAACAGAGCCACCACATTTAACCCCTGAGGAAAGAAAGGTTTCACCGCGTTGCTGCTGCGGAGAGGAACTCGGCGGCTTAGTGTTGCCTGCGGTTTTGAGTGATTCATTCTTCTTCCAGCAAGAATTTCTTTGAGCGTGATGTGTTAATTTGCTGTCGTGCAGCTGGAGAGTGCCAGGCTGTCCTCGGCCAGGAGCAGCTCTACGGCCAGCACCATCAGAGAGCAGCTGAACGAGAGCCGCATGCGGATTGACAGCTTGTCCTCCCATATCACCAGCCTCCAGAAAGAGGTAACCAGCTCTGCCTCCTCACTCCTGATTACAGTGGGTCATTTTTGTACTGAAGGGCTTTCTTCCCCTTAATTTTAAAGTGTGTCCAGTGCCATGGCTTGAATTTGTCTTCTCTTCTACAGCGCAGTGCTTTTCCAAATTCCTTAATGTCTCCTTTGTCCAAACTTTATTTTCTTTTTTCTTTT
>WBMZ01015695.1:0-45256 GCA_013400975.1 Atrichornis clamosus
GTCTTTTAAACTAAGACACCCTTAAAGAACTCCTGGAAATCTGTCTGACATCTTCTCCAAGGCCCTGTACCTCAGTGGACAAATTATCTGCTGCAATTTAAGTGCTGAATTCCAATCCTGTTGAGAGTGTATTTTTATCAATGACAATTTAAGGGGCTTTTTCCTTACAAGTACTAATATAATTAGCAGTATAAATAATGAAATACCATGCAGAGAGCACTTTGAAGACTGAAAGCACTCCTTAAGCGCCTAGTAGTGCCATTATAATTTATTAATTCCTTGGATTTCCCTACATCAAAAGAAGCAATGATACCTAATTCAACTGAATTTTAAAACACCACACTGCAAGAAGAGATATATCCACATTACTTGGGCCAGTTTACAGAACAGGGGCCAAAAGAGCAAGATACGCTCACAGACCTTCTGAGCTTGCAGACCCAGACCAAGATGAAATGAAATAAAACTGGAGACACAGGAGCATAGTGTGAGCACATGACAGGTTTGCAGAATACTGATGAGGATTTAGAAAAAGGCAGGAGAGAAAATGATTTTAAAAAAGGAGGCGAGAACACAACTTTTACCAGCAGTAAAAGCAAAGAAAAAGCTAAAGAGACAAAGAGCAGACACGGTGCAGAGGGAGCCCAGAGCAGCTGTGAGTGCTCCTGGTTTGCTGCTGTCACATTGTCATATTAACTAGAGCACAGAAAGACCTAAATCTCTTGGACTATGCCTCTTTCAACCAGCTATCATAACTTCAGACAGCTGCACCTGTCCCTCCTCTACCTCAGCAAAAAAAAAACCCCACCCAACAAATAAAATATAATCAGAGTCTGCTATTAATATGCAAAAAGCCTCAGTAATTTAATCAGGTGCCACTCAACATGAGCTATCATCCTACTAGATAACAGCCTGTGTGCTATTCTGGTGCAGCGACTGGGGAAATAAGAAGCGTACAACAGCCGGTTTGTGTCCCTTTTCCAGCTCTTACGGCTTCCTGAAAATATCCAGTCAATCCCTAAAATGTCCCTGGACACTGGGGTGTCCTCTGCAGCACGCCAGACCTGTAAAGCCAGTCACTGCATTGGTGGCATTGCTGCAATTGCTAAGCAGGGTGAAGCCAGCAGAGCACAGCTGCAGCCTTCATGTCAGCCAGGACACGAGCTGCCAATTTGTACTGTCACACCAAAAACAAGGGGGTTATTCCTTATCGTGTACCCCACTAATTACCTGATAATGATGAGGGGTCTGGAGCATCTCTCTCATGAGGAGACACTGTGGGAGTTCAGCCCGGTTATTTGAGAGTAGAGAAGACTGGGAAGGAATCTCATCAATCTATACAAATATCTCCAAGGGGGGGTCAATAGGATGGTGCTAGACTTTTTGGTGTGCCCAGTAACAGGACAAGAAGAAATAGCCATAAACTAAAACACAAGAAGTTCCACCTCAACATGAGGAAGAACTTCTTTCCACGATGGTGGCAGAGAGACATCCCAAACACAGCCGGATGTGTTCCCATGTCACTTTCTCTGGGTGGCCCTGTCTTGGCAGGGCTCCCTTCCAACCCCAACTGTTCTGAGATTCTATGATAAACTTCCAAGGGGCTGCTGGACTCTGCTTTGGGAAGTGGGGAGGCCACACCACAGGGAGATGCCCCAAGAGAGCCCCTAGCCCGAGCGCTGGGTTGGATTTACCTCACAAGTCGTCCTGTGCCAGAGACAGCTGAGAAAAGGCAGGGATCGGGTGTCTCAGAGGAGGAATTCCAGGCCGCTTTGTCGAAATCGCAGGCAGAGCCCGGAGCAATTACACTTTTGGTAACAATTACCAGCATCACCCACCGGCTGCCAAGCGAGGAGCCTTGGCAGAGCCGCAGCACCTCTTTCATTTATCATTTCCACTCCAATTACTTGACAATGCCAGGCAATTGGCAGGATAAGCCCAAACGAGAGGGAAGCGGAGAGAGCACTGCACGGTCTGTGGGGATATCCATTAATGGAGCAATGAAGAGATGAAAGTAATTCAGAGACACATAAAGCATTCCCAGTGTCCATTCGGGTCTAGATTTGATGTTTTATCTTTGGCAACAGGAAGCTGTTGCTCTGCTGAGTATGTTTTCAGATCTGGTATTTGCTCGCATATAATAGAAACTCCTTGACAATGGGGTTTTAATGGGCTTATTCCAGCAGGCCCACAAGCAGAGAACAACACAGGAACAACTTGGGCTCAGAAATCAAATGCAAATTCAGCTCCTCTCAGTGGAAACAGTTTTACTCCTACACTCCTAGGAGGGAACAGAGCAGTCAAGGCAAAGCGCAGGCCTTGATTAACACAGTAACATGAACACAATGTTTCAGGAATTGGGAAGAAGTTTTCCCCTTCTTCCAACTGGGGAATTAAGAAGTTACATAAAGTAAAACAAGGTACTGGTTTCACAGTTCAGTGGTCTGCTACATTTCTAACTGTTAAGTCTTTCACCAGTTATACCAGCCTTGTAAAAAACAAGAGTCTAAAAATAAAATTTCCCAGTATTCCTAAGATATTTCAGGGATGGGAAGACTGTGATATTCCAAAATATTCTTGAAACACTTAGGTGCTCTTGTAAACTTTATCACAAAAGCAGTCACCAGGAAAAGGCCCAAATGAACTGAACACGCTCAGAGAGAACAGGGTAGAGGAAGCAAAAAAATGATTTAAAATCATTGATTCTAGCCAGGATTTAAATCAGCACACAGAGATCTTTGTTTAGACCAACAGGTCAATATTTTGGGAGCAGCAGTGCTCCTTTAGAAAGGTTAATGCCTTTTGGTTTGTCACTATTAAATGAGATGCACCCAAAACAACTTGCAGCTTCTCTGCAAACTTTCTTCCCACATGGAGTCCATCTGTAAATGGACAGGGTGAATGACTGATAGTAAAAACAACAACTATTTTCTCCCATTTTCTTATGCTGCAGATATTTTCCATGCCCAACTGTGTGTTGAGTTTTATGAGCTGCTCACACCAGCAATTCTCCTCAGCATCCAGGAAAAACATTTGGGGTCCTCCTGCTGTTTTTTTTCCCCTTTACTCAAATAGTTCCTAACCTGCCAGCTGGCAAATTTCAAACAACCTCCCCAAAAATGACATCTGAATGGATATCAAATCCTTAATGGATAGCAAACCTGGAGTGCTTGATTGAACAGCTGTGGAAAAGAAGGGAGTAAGGGATTAATTTAGTCTAAACTTGATCACAGCTTTAATGATAGCACTTATTACAATATAATGGCCATCTCTGGAGCAGCAGGAATCCCAATCTCAGCTGTACAATGCTCTGAATGCAGGTGTACCTATGGCAAAGCACCAAGAAAGTTACGTTCTAACCCCTTAAAATGATGCTGCCTGTTCAAAAATTGAACCTGGGAGAGCCACCAGGATGTTAGCAGTCAACAGCAAATATATCCCAAAACAGATGTGTCAAATGATGAAGTAAGACTGCCAGCAGGATGCAGGATTTCAATGAGAAATGCAGGTTATGTTGGGCCAAATGCTTCCACGTTAACTGCATCTAAGCTGGGGCAGGTTGAACAAGACAGACTAAGCCTTTTATCCAATTTCAACACAAAAACCCCCACCACACCATGAAAATCCTTGCAGCTGATTCAGCAGAGAAAGGAAATGTCCTTCAGTACCAGTCTTGGGCCTTTGGAAGCTCTGCACCAGGTGAAACGTAACTCTAATTCTATTTCTTGAAGGCAACAATCCACTCTAGAGCAATTTTGCAAGCCACATCAGCAAATATATAGCTATCTCCAATTCCAGGCTGGATATTTGGGAGGTATCCTTTCAAAGCAAGGAATTACACGCCTCGAATCCTACTATTGTCACTGTGGGTCCAAGCACAGTCATCTCCCATACAGCTCCCAGAAAATACAACCCTTTATGTCCTTATCTTCCATCTCAGCTCCCTATGCAACAGATTAATAAACTGGTTCTCTCTTTCCTTCCAAAGGGAAAGGGGACCCCTGCACAGTCATTAATCTTGGAGAACAAAGACTTCATTACCGAGCAAAAATGATGAAGAAAAGCCTGTAGAATAAGGAAATGTGCAGACTGTCCTCATGTCCTCTAGGATTGTTTCAAGAGCCTCTGGTTCACTGGGAGCTGTCGAGATTCAACAAGGTGGTAATTTTATGACCAAACCAAATCAAAATTAATGGGAGCAAAAGGCAGGCAACAGCTCAGTGTTTGACTCAAATACACAGGCTGCTTGCTGCCTTCTTTTATAAATGATTCAATTAATTGATTTTGGCACAAAGAAACTACAGGCTCAAAAACAGAATCAGGCTTAAAATATCCTAAAAAGGGCAAAGATGATACATGCACTTTTGTGCTTAAAGGCTGGGAAAAGTGTGATCAAGTTCATTGGGATCAAAAGTGACAGCACAGGGACAAGGAGAGAAGCAGCAGCTGAGTTGAGCAACATGGTCCTTGGCGTTCATTGGGTCACTCATGCTTTAAAATTTTGTTTTTTTTTTTACAGTGACAACAAAGTCACACCAAACAACTGAAGAGAACTACAGCTCATTATCTCTTGCTCTCTGAAAGAAGGAATGCCATGGGTGCAAGCTTATCCTGTTCAAGAGGAGTGAGCAGATTGAGGGAGAAGAGGTAAAACCTGTGGAAGAACACCAACAGGGGAGCAGCCATGGACAGAAGGTGCCAGTGGAGGCAAAAAGTAACTCCAGGGCTGGAAAGGGTGCTCAGATCAATCACAAACCATTGCTTTTCAGGGAGGGAGGTGTAAGAAACAGCTCTGTGAGGCATATAAACTCCCTCACGTGAGACAGATAAAAGGTAAACAAAGAAACAGGGCATGGGTCAGCCTCAGCAGGAGAAGTGCCAGTCTATTAATTAGCTTGGTTGGCTGTCAGTCAGAAATAAATCATATTATCCATTGGTAAGTGGCAGCATTCAACAGGAAATAAATTGCAGATGTCTTTGAGCTCATGCTAGAACACTTCATTCTGTTTTCATTATTTAGAAGCACTGCATGAAAGGTCATGGCAAAAAAAAAAAAAGTAAAATTAAAGCCCTATAATCCTATCTAAAGTATATTTATTTTTTCAATGCATAACACCAAGATTCTACGACCTGATTTCCAATACAATGCCAGGGAGATGTCAAGATGAGCTCTGAAAACAACCACAATCCATACTCTCCAATTTGCTCCCTTTACTCTAGTTTTTCTTCTATAGAAGAACCAATTTTACAAAATTTGACTGTCCACAGGAGAACAAGCTCAGGGACAAAGATTACCATAACCTCTGCAGCTTCTGCACATGGATTTTTGTCTCTCACCCCCTCCTCAGTACTTAACATCTTGCTCAGAATAAATCTGCGGTAAAAGCTCTGTACAATTTATACGGCAAGCCTGTAATGGGGGCTGGAGCAGTGAGAGTAAGAGGGAGCACAAGCATAGGCACTTATTTAGACTCTTGAAAACAGACTGGGGGGTTCTTAAATCTCTCCAATGCTCATCGTTTAAAAAAGGGACAGTTTTATATCAAAGCACTTCACTCCTTCACTGTAGTGCTGTCTTAATCTACAGAAGCTGCTCTATGAAATATTTAGCAGAGGCAAAACATATGCATCCCTTAAGTTCAGGCTGAGGAAGAAAATGCACCTTCCCTCCATCCTCAGGCAGCAAGAATGGGCTGAATATTACAGGAAATAACACCTGAGAATGTGCTTTTGTTAACCATTTTAATTCTTCTTTAATAACCTTGAATGAATGCTTGTTAATTTGTTTTTCAAAGCACATCTCTCGGGAATATAAAGCCTTCAGGCATCAATGTCCGCACACATCCGGCGACAGGAGTAACACGGAGCTTTCCTCACATCCCTCTCCGTGCTGCCATGGATATTTGCCAGGCTGAAGATTGCTCACTGACATGGTGTGAGCTAATTCCTGTCAGGCTACTTCACGCTTGGTTAGAAATAATTGCTGCCTCATTACAAATTTAATAATGACACTGTGATATGGCAGAACTCTTCCTTGCAATCTCCTTCTCTTCCTTCTTAAAGAAGATATGAAACAGATTAACCGTTGCACAGCCCAGGTTATTTTTAATTAATTTTTTTTTCCCCTCAAAGAAGGAAGTCCCATATTCCAAGATTTTGTTCATGTAGTTTTTACACGGCTAAAAAAACATTTCACAATGCTTTTAACTCCAGATCCCTGCAGGATCCTGATAAGGTTTTTAGTTTTTCTTCATCTGCACCTACTCTGAGGATGTCTGGGAAGAATCCCACACTTGAGGGCTTGTCTGTACCCTCAATGATTCCCAGCTTCCCTGAAGAATGCAGAGATTTAGAAAAAGTGACACAGGAAACGCTCTTGAGGGAACTGTCCTCTCTACTGAAACGGTTAGAAATGAAAAGTCCAGGATGGAGAAGGAGAGGTTCCCCTGTAACACAGCTGTAAAACTTGAGAAATTATTCCACACTCTCATTTTCCCACCTTCTTTCCCATTGTGCCTTGAATGCAGCTGATGTCATCGTCAGCCTGACAACTTCCTAGAGCTATAGAAATCCCACAAGGTATGAACGGGGCCTATCTGATTGCATGGATGAACTCAATTCTAAGGAAGAAGCCCTCGAAAGAAAAAGCAGGTTAATCTCCTTCGCTGCACAAGACTTATTTCTAAGAACGTCGCAGCAAAGCACAAAGGAACATTCCCAGAACTACAAGTACTTTGAGCAGCTCCAATCACAAGCCTTGTTTCAGTGCAACCATCTCTCCTGGACATCTGAGTGATGGGAATTCCTAGCAGCAAGGCCTTGGTGCTTCCAATAATTTCACATGTTTCTCTACCTTTACTCCCCATGCTTCTAAAATCAGCAGCATGTAAATAAAGCACAACCTGATAACAAAAAAGGATGGTGGTGGGGGTAGAAATATAGTCTGTTGTATTTTTCCTTCCTCCCCTTTCCCTTTTTTTTCCCCTCAGCAAAGAAAGAAATCGAGCTGGGAAATTCAAGACTTCGTCCCTTCCTGCAGGGCTCTTCCACTCCTCTGCCCTGGCACACTTCCAAGAGGTCTGGCAGGACAGCGTGGATGGATGGAGTCTCCAAACACCTGCATCCATCATTTGATTTGACCTCCAGAGGCCACATTCTTCCCTGCATCTTTAGTTACTTTTATCTTAAAAAGAAGAAAGGAAAGTAATGTGGGTCACCAGAGTGCAGCCTGGCAGCCAGGCTCCCTCCTTTCCTGCCTGCAGGGAAACAATGGTGACTCCCTGGATCAGCAGTGCCTGGATCAGCCACAGCTCCTGGACTGCACCAATCCAGAGGCAAGCACATCCCAAATCACAGCCTTCAACTTGTACCTGATATTTCCTACTCAGGGCCATGAGGAATGCTGTTTCAAGCTCTAGAAAGAAACTGCCCTAATGTGCAGCCCTGGTGAGACAGCCCATTTTTCAGGAGCTTCAGAACATGAAGTATTTCAGTGCTTTCTTCTATACTGCAGTAAATATTGAACTTTAAGACCACCTGATAGGTGTTTAAATCCTGCTAGGAATCTAACCTTCAGATTCTGGAACCTGAAATACAGCTGTGGCTTTCCTGTTCCTGGAAGTGTCCAAGGCCAGGTTGGATGAGGCTTGGAGCAACCTAGGAGAGTGGAAGGTGTCCCTGCCCATGGCAGGGGGTTGGAACTGGGTGACCTTTAAGGTCCCTTCCAACCCAAACCATTCCATGGTCCTATGATTCCTTTGCCAACAGGTTCAAGCCACCTCCTCTGTCCAGCCAAGAAGCCTAGAGATCACCATGTAAAATCCCAGAACTGGATTTACATCACGTTTGTGTGTTGGGATGACATGGCACAGTTTGGCTTCAGCGGTACAGGAGGCTGCAATGTACCACCAGCATTGCCTCACCAGTTTCATCTATGACTGTCCTATCTTCCTATCTCTAGGAATACACACAAGCATCCTTGCACAAAGAAATGTTAAGCAGAGGACATGCAGTGACAGATGAGTGGGAAGTGGCTGCATTATCACCTTCCAGGACAAACGTGCTAAAATAGCAGCTAAACCCAGTGGGAATTGCAGCTATCCAGCATCCTCCCTTCAAAACATGCACTGGACAGCTTCCGATTGAGGGAAACTCATAAAAACAAAGAGAAAAGCAAACCTGGAACTCTTTTTAACACAGCACACTAAAAGTTCTCCAGCTTCCCCTCACCTTCAAAAGGCCAATGAAAGATGCTCGATGAAAGCCCTGAGACAGCCAGGGCTCTCCCTGCAAAAGCAGATTGCTCAAGGGAAATCCCAAATTCCTCAGCCCACACCAGCTCCCATGGGGCTGAGATATTGAGACAGCCAAGACACACTTTTCTTGGAAACGAGGATGTACAAAGGGAGAAAAAAATTGCTTAACCCTTTATTAATCTGTAGAACTTTCCCACCCCCTGATGAGGAACAGAGAGAGACAGAATTTCAGAGCCAAGCTCAGAGCACACTTGACTTGAAAACGAGCCAATACATGGATTTTTTCCTACCTTCCCTGGATGATTAACCTGGGCACCACTGCCATGTCTGCCGACACAGTACACCACGACTGAAGTGCCCATGAGCTACATGAACAAGTCGTGTCGTGTCCACCCCACCCCTCCCCAACCCACAATTTGCACTGGAAAAATAGAGGTTTATAACAAAAGATTCTCTCAGGGAAGAGAATTAGCTACCGCACTTCAACTTTTGTAGCAGGCTTATCCTGCATCCTACAGCTGCATTTCCATGCTGGGCCTGGAAGCATAAGGAAAATGTCATCCAGGGAGCCAGGAAAAGGATAGGGTTTTACTCATGTTGCCATGCTAAAGTGAAGGTGTCTGGCTCCAAGAGCAGAAAGAAGAAAAAATTGGGGCAGAAGGTCAGCAACCAGGCCCCCAGGCTCCTTGGTGCACCTCCAAGCCATGGCTAGGGTGAAGAAAAGCAACTCGTACTTCAGATAATCTCCTCCTCCTACATCACCTGCTAGGAATCACCAACACATGGTTCCCACCACATCGCAGAGGATAAGGAAAGATCACACAGACCATCCAAAACTCAGAGCCTGCTGGGAATGCTAATCCAGCCTCATGCCGTGACCCCGGGAAGCCCTGCTTTGTGCACTCAGGGAACCGACCTGGAATCCCGACACCTGGCAAGGTGCTGGTTTGGGAAAACACAAAGTGCTTCCAGAAAATCATTAACGTCAGGAGTTATTTCAAAATGCTTTGACTATGGGGGAGGGAAGCATTTTGCACACTTCCTAAAATGTTCTCCTTTCCTTTCATTTCTCCTTTCTTCTGCCTGATATTTTTCCATTTCTTACTGCTGTCATGCATTACATTCTTAATATTCACTCCATTTTATACAATTTACCTCTTCCTACTTGTTTTGGGGATTGGCTCTGCTAATTGCTGTAACTTTTCAAAACTTTACCAGCTGTGGGAAATCACACTGTGACAAAAGGAAAATCCAAATTTTGCCATCATGGTGGCATCTCATTATTCAAATCTCTTCACAATTTTCAGATTGCAAAGCCTATATTATCTTTCAAATTTAAGTTTTAAAGCTTTACCGGAATGTAAAGACACTCAGAAAGGAGATGACATTCTAGTGCCGTCTTGAAATAGCTCTGAGAAAAAACAGGGTGAAGTATTTCACCTTGTTTCATGAAAATACTTGTTTCCAAGACCTAACGGTTCAAAGAAAAATCACTTTGGACAATGGTCAATTTCTTCACAGACCAGAATGTAAAGTAGACCCAAGCCTGCTGACTCAAAACCCAAGGACTGCAAGTAATTATTGCTCTCAATGAAGAGTCACAGCGGCCAGTGTGATTCTAGAAGAAAATCAAAAGCTCAAACATGCCTAGGGTAAAAAATAATATCACATTTTCTCTCCAAAATATCTCCTGTGGACGCTGTGCCCTAATTTTTAGCTGGTCACAAGTCCCATCCCAAAGGCTGAGATTTTTGATTTGAGCAATACCAATGTAATGTAAAACAACCTGAATATTTCAGATGGATGGGTCTGGCAAGTCCCTTCCTTCCAGACGTCATTTAAATTTTATAGAGAGACATAAGAGAAGTGATTTATGCAAGATGGAAGTCCTAGGAGGAGCAGCCTGTCACACACAATACTCATACTTTGTCCACTGCTCCAATGTAACAGCAAATTGCACAAATTCCAAGGAAGGAGAGAGCAGGGAACCTCTTACGAAAGTGGCAGAAAAGCAGAGCTTTCTGCTTCTGTTTCAGCAAGTTGGCAATGAGTGATAGTCATTCCTGCTTGGTGACCTTCATAAAACGAGCTGGCAGCTTTACTCCTGCACAGTCACAGGTCTAAATCACACTGGGAAATAAGTGTCCCCTTAAATGGCAACTTCAGCAAAACAGACAAAATCCAATGAAATTTTAAGAGGATGAAGTGATCTTTGATCCCCACAAAGCACTTTAATTGGACAGCCAGGAGCAGACAAAACCTGTGGAAGTTTTGGCTGTAATATGCCCTTTGTTAGCAATTTTTTAAACACAAGTATTCAGCACCAATAATTTGCTAGTGTAATTATAACACAACTTGCTTGATCTCTCCAAAACCTCCCAACTCTGTCTCTAAGAGCCAGGAATATTTGCTGGCAACTTGAGAACCCTGGGTGTTCAGTACACGAGCAGGGTGCCACACAAACTCATCCAGGAGCTATTGGATAAGAGGGAATTTATGACCATGAGCAAAACCACGTTCCTCATCAAGGGAGTTATGTCCCTTCAGAAAAAGCCTTTGAGCAAGACTGTAAAAAGGAATAAGAGAAGGTTGTGAAAAACGAAGTTCACTCTCCTGTTAGGATGTGAAAGGTTTAATAAAAGGACAATAAGGGACAAATAGGAATAAAGCAAAATTCACAGCGCTGGGTGCTTTTGGCACTCAGCCAAGAGCACACCTGCTACTTCGGGGATCCCCCTTACATACACCTTGGCCTATTTCAGATTCATAGACAATAATGCATATTCAAACGTTTTCCAGGAACTGTTTAGCATGGAATGTAGTCTTGGTAGTTCCCGGAACTTGTAGATGTATTCACACTTTCTCCTGGAACTGTTTAACTTGGAATGTAGTTTGGTAATTCCTCGGACCAGGAGATGTATATCTTTGCTGGGGGAATAAGCCTCTTGGCGCATATTATCTTATCGTATCATGTGCATTACTTGGCTATGACTTTTGGTCAGTTTTTGTTAGTCCCGGAGTGGGCTCTGGTCTGTGTTTTCGGCAGGCAGTAGTCGGTATGCTGGTAGCAGGGATAACAGAAAAAAAAGAAAGAAAAGAAAGAAAAAAAAACCAAAAAGAAACCCCCACCCAAACAAAGCTACATTGTACATAAAGCTACTTATACATATAGCATCTATTTGTAACAGCGCCACTATTACAAAAGCTACTTAAATATTACTTGTTTTAACATTCGCGGAAAGCCAATATTATAGCATCTATTTATCACAAGGTGCTCTACAATAAATTCTTTAAAAGGGACCAGGTAAAGGCAGACAGCTGCCCTTCTGAAGGCCATTTTAGCACCTATCACTGAGCAATCCAGAACAAAGCCACAGTTCTTTACTTCTCAAACACTGCAGTCCAACAAAGTCAGCAGAAACACACCCTTTGCTCCACTGTTAGATTTTCTTCTTCTCCCAGCAAAATGATTATTCCTGGTGGTGTTCATCCAGGCAAGGTCTCCTCCTTCTGCATCCGGCTAATGAAACAAAACCAAACCCTGCATTTAACAAAACCCACGTCTGACCCCACATTAAAGCTGTACCTTGCCCTGCTTTGATTCTCCTGCAGATAAACAAAATAAAGTCTCTGGTCTACAATCCTCTCGTTTCATCCTCTCCCCCAGGCAAGCTGAACTTCAGCCCTGCTAAGGATGGGGGCACTAGAAATGCCCTTGTATAAACATTTGGCTTGTCTCAATTACTTGATCTTTGTGTGTTCAGCATTTTACAGACACATGAGCAAGTACAGGCTTCCTCTCTCCTCTTCTCTCGTTGCCACTTCATATCTGGTTAAATTCAAGGCAACCAATCCTTTGATTACAGTGGAGTAAAAGCACAATTGCGAGGAAAATGGTGTGTGAAGTGCCTGTTTACATCTCCAGTGGCTGAGGGAACCATTATCATCCATCCAGTTGTCACAGGCCTTTGTATCATCTGCTCAGGCCATTAGGATTTAATTCTTTTACATGATATCCAACAGTCATTTACTTGTAGGAACTTGCAATTAAAAGCAGCACGTCAAGCACAGTTGTATGAGCTGGAGCATTCATTACCAGCCTGGTTTGTCAGTGCTGAAACAGGCACCTGTAATTTCATCCGAGCAAGTGCTCAGCAGTGTATTCTAAAGCAAGGCACGGGTCAATTTGGCCAGACAAACGGCGCAGATGTGATCAATAAGGCTCCTTGCAACACCATCTCCTACTGCCTGAACGCTGCTCAACACACCCAGCTGCCTGCCAAGTCCCCAGAATAACCCGGCTCCTCTTCTCCCCACAAATCCCATGGTTAGGGGTGAGGAGTTATCCACAGGGAAGTGGCTTGCTCTGCAGCAAGTGCTTTATCCCAAGCCAAGCAGCAATTCCCGGGACTCTGAGGCTGCTTTCTTTTCCATTCATGCGCAGCAGGTATGGCTTGTTACCTCCCTCCATGCAGAGCTGGGAAAAAATAAGATAGAGCCAACAGTAATTTCACTGTTGCCCAAAGCAGCAAAATGTGTTCCAGGGGCTAAACAGATCCATCAAAGCCTTCCAGTCGTTCAGCCCCATGAGGCACACATGCACTTCCCCCTTCCTGGAACTTCGCCCTCAGCATGAGCACCGTCATAACCTCATTAGGAACAACTCATTTTTAATTGCTTTCCCTAATTAGAGACATTTTGGAGCTTCACATAGTCCAAGGCAGGTAAGAGGGATGCGAATTAGGACGTGGTTTACCCAGAAGGCCAGAAAACCTAGTTTAGTCTTCTTAAAGTGAGAAAAAAAGAACTGCCTCCAAAGTACCCAACTGTCCTGACATGACATTTTTTGGAAACCCTCCCAAAGAATCCATGCTTTATAGTTTTTTTTAGAGTTCCCAGCAACAGTTCCCAACAACAGGGCTAAAAAGACTCAAAAAATAATTAAAAAAAACAAAAGACATTTAACAGACACCTCAAGAAGAAACAAATAAACTAATTACCTTTAAAACATGAAAATGCTCTTCTTGGAAATACCTTTCCTGAGCAAGGACAATTCGCAAGGATACAGATAACTCCAAGTAACAGGAAAGAAAAGGTGTTAAATAGATGATCACAAACCCAAGATTTCTTCAGGAATGTTCCTTTTCTAGGCATCTACAGAAAACTGTTTCCTGGGCTTGACACAGACCTCACAGGCAAAATAAATACCTTGGCAAATGGAAACGCGCCAAAGTTACCAGGCTCTGCCTTTTTCCCTGAATCCTTATAGCCCTTTCCTTGTTTTAGGTATAAAGCATACAAAAAGGAAATGCAGGAGACTAAATGTTTGCACGTATGAATCTATCAGCCTCTCCTCCCAATCCATGTGTATTGTTAGAAATGGATCTTTCCTTTCTGTTGTTTTAACACTCCACCTTTCATCAGCTCCCTCTTTTAAACGTGTTTCCTAAAAAAAACTACACATGAACAGCAAGACATACTTCTTTTAAAAAAATGCAATTAAGACCTCTCTATCATTATGGCTCCAGGATTTTACAGGCAGGGCAAACGTGCTCCCTCCTGAGCTGCAGAAACATGTCATATGCCTGCCTCTCTAATAGAACAAGAAATGCTTGTTTAGAAAGACAAAACCTGTCCCAAAACAGGGTCTGCATCACAGCAGTAGGCCAAGGGGGGAAAAAGGGATAAAAGCCTGGAAAAACCCAATCCACCTTCATGTTGGCTAAAGCTCAGGCCCATTCAAAGCAGTTCAGGTAGGTTTGGACTTGCATGATTTTATTTTTGGTACCCCATTGGCTGCTTGCCCAACTCCCACTTTGAGGAAAGACACGTCCCTCCTTCCTGAAAAATGAGCTAACAGAGATCCCATTGATACTGCACTCATCAGCTCTGTAAAACTACTCAAGATTAATGGTACACAGAGCACAAAACACACGTGCGCTTCCTGAGCCATTCCCGAGGAGAAGGGAGCAAGGGAGGGAAGAACAGGCAGTGTTTGGTTGTTGTGTTGTGCTTCCTACTGCATGAAGCATTTATAGAGCAGGACTAAGGATTCCCTTTAGCAGAACAGCTTTGACAGGAAAAGAAAAAGGAATTTTGCAGCATTTTATGACAAATTATAAAAATTCCAGCACTTGCCCTAAAAACGTGTTGTACCCACTGATCACAGAAACTGCATCGTGTTATCTGATGAAGCCCAAAGGCCAAAATATCTCTTGGGCTGCCTCTAAACCACAGGGAACCAAAAGCAATTCCTCTGAGCACTTACTCACAGGGCAGTGCAGGGTCAGGCTGCTACTCCTGGATTACTTAAAGAAGACTTAAAAGACAAAAATTCATTTCAAAACCAAAACTGACTTAACTCCAACATAAAAGATGAAATATTTTTGTTGCTTGAAATTTACTTTTATTGAAATGGTACAACTTTTTCACTTGCCTCCTACATCAAAAAGAGACACTAGGCAAGACTAGTTTCTCCTTTAAGCCCTCCTAAATTGCAAGAAAAAGATGACATTTTCAAAAGCCTATGTTTTCCAAAACAGGTGAATAAAGTCAAGCTCCTGAGCCAAAATTAATGCATCAAAGTGTTCAGAGTTACTCTCCAAAAATACTGTCTTCAGCTGACCATTCACAGGTCTTGTGGAGCCACTGCACAGCTAAAACAGCTGAAGAAATAATCAAACCGCAATCAGAATCCTTAAAGCCACAGCCTAACTTTAGGCTCCTGATCTTGAAAGAGCTACACAAGTCACCCTCAAGCACATGCCCATAGACTAGGATTTGGGAGAGGATGGAGACACAGCAGGGAAAATAATAAAAAAATATTATTTTGAGGGAAAATAATAATAAAAAGGTACTCCCTTGGGTATTAAATGTCCTGTAGGTTCTTTAAGGACAAGCTACTACACATTTTATTCTTCAACCAGGCAAAGGAACACACTGACAGTGACTTTACTCAGGAATGTCTAACACAACTCCAGCTTTCCAATTCCAAACAGACAACTGAACTACACAAGCACACAAACTTTTTCACTGGCCACCAAGAAGTGCTATAAAGTAGACACTTGGCTTTTCCGCCTCAGTTAATTCTCCCTGTCTGGAAAGTAAAAGCTCCATTCATTTAATTGGCCTTTCAATTCCTCGCTACATCGATAACTGAGTTGCTAAGGGTGAAATTACAAGTTACAGATTAATTAATCCCACTGTGGCCTCTGCCATGAACTCTCCCCAGGCCCATCATCCTTCATGCCCTGATTCCCAGCCCCAGCACTGCCATTCACGGGACTCTCTGCTGAGCAGATTTAACTTGCTAAATCAGCAGAGGATTTTTCACTTTTCCCTGATTCAGGCTTCTGTCTCCAAGGGAGGCAGGGGGAAATGTGAGCACCCCTTTCTGCAGCAGCACACGGGTACCTACGATTCAGAGACACCCTCACATTACCAGTGACAGCTGGATGAGCTCGCATTTCTTGGACTTTTCTTTCAATTAGATAGCATTGCTTATGATATTATATCAGCATAAAGAAGTGCTTAACTTTTAGCTTAAAACACAAACCTGCAGCCCTAGTTAGAATCAAGGCCTCCTATAAACCCTGCACCACATCAATCAACCACAGTGGTGACAATCAAATTGATCATCTGTGCTTCTTTCTCTCCAATTTTCAAGTAAAAAAGAAATGACCAAATGCACGTGGCAGCAGAATATCAGGAAGGATTTAGCATATCAGATAAACCAGGATTTGCTGACTAAGAGGAATTCAGCAAGGCATTAGCAGAAAGTTGTTATTAATTCAAGCTACCAAGGCTTTACCAGATAATAAGTTTAAAAGCTTGTGGTTTAAAATTCTACCATGAAAGCACAAGAGATAGAAGAAATTGCTTCCGTGGATTTAGACACTGAAGATCCTTTTTTTTTTTAACTTCCTACAGAGTATTTTCCTTTTCTACCCTCGTCTTCCTATCTCATTTCTCATAGATTACAGCCCTGCTACTGCATTTGTTTAATGAAGTTTACACAACATTAGAGGTACTTGATTTAGCTGCCACAGCCACCATCTGTAATTAATCCTCCCAGGAGCCAGGATGCTGCACAGCTTGTTCCTGCAAGCTGAGTTTCTAATGTGGTACAAGCTTATGACCTCCATAATTCTGGTCTCCCATCAGTTTTATGCCATCATAACTCCTCTGCATTCATTTGGCCACTCACCCCAGCCAGCGGAGAACAAGATCCACAGGGAGAGAGTGTAAATCAACTGGATGTTACCAGCAGGTGGGAAGGAGTCCTTTCTCTCTTTCCTTTCCCTTTTGCCAGAGCAAGAAATAAAGCAGCACACCATGATTTGGCCATTTCTGTGTATATCACACATGGCTTATTCAGCAAGAGTTACGTGCAGGCAAGACACAGCCTTTAATGCTGGGACAGGTGGTGGGTTTTACCTTCCACAAACTTATACACAGGAGTGTCAGTGGAGTAAGACAAAATTACCTCAGCCTCCCCTTCAGTGTGACATGGAAAGGCAGGTGAGATGAACACTACACTTCCCTCACAACCCTGTCCGTGTGCCACTGTACTTCCACATTCCACCCCGAAACAGAGCCTGACTGGTTTGTAATGCAAGGGGGCCTATGCTGGTTGGCTTTGCTGAATAAATGGATTCCTGGTTCTGGTCCAAAAACTGCAATTTAACGAAAGTATCACTTTCAGAGGAAAAAAAAAGCCAACCATGATTTAAAGATTTCTAGTGATACAGAATACTTCACAGCATACCTCAGGAAACTGTTCCAATGATTTCCTATCTTCACAGTAAATGTCTACCTAGTTCCTAAGCTGAATTTATCTTACTTTCGTTTTCTGGCTATTCCATTTTCTTATGGGTAGAACAGGTTTATTTATAATAATTTCTGTTCCCTCTGTAGCATTCTACAAATTACCCCTTAACTTTCCCTTTGAGAACTGATGCCGACAGAGCTCCAGTCTTTTGTAATGAGGAATCATGACTCTCTTTTGGATACACTCCATCCTTGTGCATCCCCCCAAATCTCACCACAAATGAACAGTGAAAAATCAGATTAATGTTTCTCCAGCTGTGACAGCAATGCCGAATAACCACTTAACGTAACACTGCTCCTCCTGAATTGTAAGCCCTTAATATTCACAGAGAAATTGCATCACGCCTTAACACTTGAGTATTAACACATCAGAAGCACCCAAAAGGCTTTACAGAATTACAGAACCATGGAATCCTTTAGGTTGGAAAAGACCTTTAAGATCATGGAGTCCAACCACTCCCCAGCACTGCCACGGCTTCCACTAACCCATCTCCCCAAGTGCCACATCTGCACAGCTTTTCAATCCCTCCAGGGATGGGGACTCCACCACTGCATTGGGTGAGCTGTTTCCATGACTGACCATGCTTTCACTGAAGAAATTTTCCCTAATATCCAACATAAACACCCCCTGGTACAATTTGAGGTCGTTTCCTCTTGTCCTGTCACATATTACCTGGGAGAAGGGACTGATCCGCACAGCACTCAACCCTCCTGCCAAGGAGTTGTAGGGAGCAATAAGGTCCCTTCCCAAGCCTCCTTTTTTTCAGGCTGAGCCCCCTCAGCTGCTCCTCAACAGACTCGTGCTCCAGACCCCTTCCCAGATCCATCCCCTCCCTGGACATGCGCCAGCACCTCAGCATCTTTCCAGGAATGAGAAGCCCAAAACTGACCCCAAGATTTGAGGTGGGGCCTCAGCAGTGCCCAGCACAGAGGGACAGTCACTGCCCTGGTCCTGATGGCCACACTATTTCCAATAAAAGCCAGGATGTTTGTATCCTATATTCAGATGTAGTATGTCCTAATGTGGGGTTTTTTTGGAAATAATACTGAAATGTATCCTTTTTTCCCCCTTCAGAAGGCCTGAAGACCCCCCTCTAATTCATCTCTGCCCGCAGCCAGTTCTTTGGGAACAGAAACAAAAACACAACTGGCCCTGGCCTCTGGCGTGAGATAAGAAGGAACAAATGCTTTTGTGGAAGGCTCCCAAGCTAAACTATTATGCCTGCCCAAAGGAGTCATGTGCAAACATGTTTAGTGACTCCACACCATAAATCACTGCTTTCCAAAGCAAATCCAGCTTTGTAGTTCTAGTGCACAAATTTGGTTGAGACAAACAACGAGGAGCAAGCCCTGAGCTTCTGAAGCTCTCCATGGAAGGTTCACTTAAACAAATGAGATTTCCTCTCCTTGGGGCTGGAACATGTCTTGCTCTGAGGAAATTAAGATGGGGGTCAGCGACAGATCCAAGAAAGAGCAGAAGTGCTTGCTTCTTACCCAAATGCCTTCATCTACAACCCCAGCAAAGGTGACAGATTTATCAGATCTGGCCTAAATCCTGAGCCAAAGACTTTCAAATAAAAAACATTTTGAAAACAAACAAACCCCTTGATGCACAGCCTCTTCTGTTTGATAAATTCTGCAGGACTTTTCTGTAGATTTTTTTTTTAATGCTATTCCAAGGAATTACCCAAAATACTGCATTTACGAACAACCACACTTCAGATTTGGTGTGCATGAAATAAACAGCAAAACATCTGGCCAGCAAACCTGAGGGCACAAAAATACAACCAACCACTGTTTTGATCAGCTTCCAAGTTGCTTTTTTTTTGAAAGCACACACCTTTCCCAAAAACTTGGCACAGGAGGTGCACATCTGCTTTTAGCCCTTCAAAGGATCAGGGTAGGTGCCCTTTTGCTGATCTTCTCCTACAGGATTTCTGGCCTATACTCAGTGTGTAAAGTCCACAGATAACAGTAGAAAAGATTTTTCCTCCCCTAGGTCTATAAAAAATAGGATAAAATTGGAAACAGGTTGCTGCAAGCACAGCTATTTAAAAGCACAGTGCAAAAAAAAAAAGTATGATGCGTGCAGGAACTTTTATTTATTCATACACACGCTCACATTAAAATGCTAAGGAAAACATTAGGAGAAAGAGAATGGGAGAAGGGAAAGATTCCAGAAACCTCTCTATAGAAAAAAGCCTTTGTAACTGATAAAAGTTACTTTCTGTGTAAAGGATAGCAGAAGACTCCAGTACATCAGTCCCACTGCACCACTTTCCTTTCGAGGTCCCCATGTGGACAACATCGTCAATAAAGCAGCAGTTGGAACACAAGGACGTCAAAAGCTCATCAGAAAATCCTCTGGAAGTCTCTATAAAATGGTGATTAAGGGAAAGGAGAAATGAAGGGGAGGGGAGAGAGAAATGCAGTTTTCTTTGGATTCCTAAAATACTGTTTTCCAATTCCTTCAGACACATAGGGATCATCACCTTCCTAGCGACAAAATTCATTGTGCCAAGAGAAAAATAAACCCCAGTCAAGGACCTCATTTGACTTCTCAGCAGCCACAGCAACTGCCTTGCCAGGAAACAGACACATGAACACAAAGCACAGCCGAGAGCTGGTCCCAGGGAAGCCAGAGGCAAGGCACGGATGAATTTCCAACACTCCAAGTGCCTGGGAAGGCAAGGATAATCATGTTTCATTAGAGCAAGAGTAAGCCCACTCACTGAAACTACCACAGGAACACACACAGAGCACAAAACACAGCCCTTGCTGTCAAATTCAGTCACGAGAACATCAGCAGGACATGGACTGCACCCACACCGAGGACAGTGGAGCGGGTGAAGGAAAAACCTTGCCAACCTCCCAACACCTCTGGTATTCCAGCCTGGATCAGTCTCTGGATGCCAGAGCTGCCCCTCACAAAAATGGTTAGTAAGTACAAGAATAAAAGAGGGAACTGCATCCCAACTGGGGCAGCTGAAGACTAGGGTGTCTAAAGGCATCTCACCATCAATACATCTGCTTTAACACATTCCCCAAAGCCAGCTTCCTCTGTAAACTTCCAGATCCAATGACAAATCATTTCTTTATGTGTGTACATGGGAGTTTGGCTCACAAGAGCCAAAACTTCACATATAGGGCCAAGATGAGGCAAGAAAAAGAGACAGAGCAGTGTCGGGGCTTACTGCACATCTCTTGCAAGGGAAGTGAAAAGGTAAATCCATGCTCTCTCTGGAAAACACCAACTGGCAAAGCGGTTGCCAGCCTGCAGCCCTGATTCATTAAATGAGCTCAGTGGCTGGAAGGCTGACTGCCAGCACCAGGGTCAAGTGCTCAGCTGGGAAAATGCCTGGCTGCACCGACATCAAAGCAGCTCCAGCACTTACAGTAGCTCAGGACTCGGGAGAACAGGAATGTGGGCTCCCCAAATAGAAATGTACTGATCATGTTTCCACAAGTGGCTCTGGCCTCACCTCCAGTTTCTCTGCAAGGCTGCAAACTGGCAAGTCTACAAACCCCACCTAAATCACTCCGGCATCACTTCCCAGAGACTTAAAGATTAAGCACAGGAACAGCTCTCCATGCCAGCACTGGGCGGATATTTCTCATTTTTCTGACCTGACCAACACTCCCCACACAACCCCGCTCTGTCACTCCACACAGATGCTGCTGTCAACACCATCTTAGGGAGGTTTCCAAATATGAATCCCAACAAATCACAGCTTTCTTGCTTCCACATCGACACAGTGGAGGGTCTGAGCGTGAGCTGAAACCTGTCTCTGTTATTTCAGATGTCATCACTGACTGATGTGGTTGCCACCACAGCAAAGCACAGCAGTGACACTTATGGCACCCTAACGATATTAAATATCTATAGCCTTTAAAATATTAGTGTAACCGCCTAAAAGGGGAAAAGGTCAATTACCAAGGTTATTTTTTCAGAGGTTGTTGTACAAGATGTGATGGATTTAACCAGATGCTCTCATCATTTCTACTGCAGTGCTTGGTAAAATAGCATCTATAAATACACTGAAAACCCAATGAATTGCAGAAGCATGAAATGACTTCAGTAAGGTTAAAAACACTCTGGCATCGTACCGAATGCACTAAAAATATTAGGAATAGAGACCTCAGTGCACCTCTTACATAGCATTACTGCTGATTTTAACAAGGAGGTTACTTAGTGAAGCTGCCAGATGAGGAATTATCATCTCCTCAGTCTGAACATGTGGATTTAGCAGCTATTTGTGGAGGCTAATGAAGGCATCTGTGTAAACAGGATGCTGAGGAAAAGACATGACCTTGAAGATCAGATCAGGTACCTGCAGAACAAAATGCGTATTTCCATGCTAGACTAAAAGGAGGGAAAGGATCATATAAGAACAAACTGCTGGTTCCCTGTGCTAGATTTCAATCCTGCATTTTCTTAACAAAGCCACAGGCTCAAAAGCATCAAGCACTGCTTGCTAATACCTTGCCAATAAGCACTGAAAGCCCAGCAAAAATATTCTGCTTAGAGAGCATCATTCCCAGTTTATTTTTGATGTCGATACTTCCTATTTTAATTAGGGAAACCAGAATCACTATAATAACTTTAAAAATGGTGATGAGAGGGCTTCAGATCACAAATCAATGCTTCTGGCAGCCTGACATACCAGGTACCCACAGCCAGCTATCACCAGACAGAAATGCCATCCAAGTGGATAACTGGACAACACACAGGATGCTGATCACAGCAGGAAAAACAGCTGAACTGCGCAGCCTCCTCCAAGCATGCAAAATATCATGGATGATGCCTTTTCCTAGGGATTTCAAGAGGCCTGCCTCTGATCTCACAGATATTTCTCTGCCTAAAGCAAGAAGGAGAACTGACACTCTTACATCTTGTGAGCTTAGATCTTCCCCCACAAAATGAGGTCAGAGGAGAAGGAAGGATCTGTGGTAACTCCAGCACACTCCAAAGAGTGAAGTCTTACCACTCTTCTAAAGCCAGCAAATCCTTCTGAAACTCCCTGGAAAGGATCCTGTGACTAAGAAGAACTCTGTGTTGCACGGTACCACTGCAGGATGTACACAGGGTTGGTAAAGGCACACCATTTTCCAAAAGAAACAGTAGGACCAGTGTTGTCTTAATTAAATCTGTTTAGAAGAATTAATGGACCCGACAGAAAAGATACCCCAGCATGACAGAGGTAAATGACTTTAAATTCACTTCTACTTTTACCACGCTGATGGACCTCAGCTATCCTGTGCCCTCACGGATTCACCTGTTCATCACACACCAATACAGAGGATCACTCCCTGGATTGCATTCAAGCATCCAAAAACCTCACAGGAAGTAAAATTATAACATAAAAAAAACCCAAAAACCACGCTGCTAAACACAACCCTGCAGTCATGCCCAGACTTCTGGAGTTACAGGATGCACTACACTGAGGTAACAGGGCTTAAAGCCTGAAGTCTGGGACAAATTCTCCTCAATTTTTGATTGACTGTATCTCAATTGGTTCCATTTTGTCTAATATGAAGTCTCCAAATGTCTTTGGAAGTAACACAGTTGACTTTGCTTTGTCCTAAGGATTTCATTAAATTTTAAACAGATTTTCATTAAGTTTATTGTTTCATTGTGGGAATCCTTGTTTTAAATAAAACATGGAAGAGATGCCTAAGAATTACTCTTTATGTCACTCAGTGGAAGAACAGAATTCATTTTTGATTCGGAACACTTCCATTTAACAGAAGATTGAGGCACTTTTAGGGTTCCCTTTCCATAACCATGATGATCTCACAGTTTCACTGAGAAATTGAAATAGAAAGGAGCAGATGCAATTTTTAAGTGCCTCCAATTTAAAACCAAACCTACATTTCCAAAATGGAACACTTTTAACATTCTGAGTCTTAAAATAACAACAAAAAAAATAACCCAGTGGAATAAAAATGTAGCAAGTTACTTTTACTCTGCAATACTGAGAATTTAACCGTAAATTAATTCCTCAGGCACTCAAGAAAATCAGGCTTTTTACATATATAGAAGAATCCATAAAACTGCAAAAAAATGTGGGAAAAATTGTTAACAAGTTTGCTCATGTTCTCCCCTGAAACCACTCTTGCAGGCTCAATGCATAAAAGGATTTACTGCATCCACCAACTCAGAACTGGCTCTCGGCATGTCAGTAATGACAACTGTGTCTCCATCAGTGTAGGTTTTCCATGATTAAACAACCAACTCTGTGTTTCCTCTGAAAATAGAAATGCACATGAACCACAATATTTGTAGTACAGCATATTGGTCTTGAGCTGGCTAAGCACCCAAAAGGAATTATTCCCAATGACTACGGCCAAACCTATTCATGCAGGACAACAGGTGAATTCCCAGGAAATTAAAAGATAAGATTTTCAGGGAGACTACGTTCCCATTAGAAACAAGATCTCTGGTTTGATATCTTGGCAAAGATAATGTTCCTTATCTTTGCCATCTCGCCCCACGTTCAGCTCCTATTATGTCCCCCCAACATTTACTATACTTAAATTAAAATTTCCCAGTTTTCAGCCTGCAAGAAGTTTCATTTTGATCTCTATAAAACACATGGGAAGCAGGTGTGTTTTTTTGAGTAACTAAACATCTGGCTTAAAATTATTCAAATTAATCCAGGAAGAAATCATGTTCAGGATTTATCTTTTGGGGAAGAAGGGAGAGGATTTTTTTTCCCCTTGCTGATCCATAGAAACACAAAGCCTGGGACTCTCCTTTAGCTGCAGCATGGCAGCTGGTAAAATAAAGATCCTTCGGATGCTGGGCTCACGGGGTTAGTTAGAGGATTCATTACAGAATGATTCTGGAGCAGATATAATGATTACAAAATCGAGCATTTTATCCTAACGGGTCTCCTTAATCTACGGCTCAACAATAAACCACAGCACTGGAGAATTACAGCAGTCTTCCCATGGAAGTCTGTTGCCTGTATTCCCACTAGAATCTATTTAATATGCGTGGCAGAAATATTGGCATCCCAGCATGATAAACTTCAGAGCATCACGTGGCTCTTCTCAGCCCCTTCCAAGGCTGACAGATCCAAGCACTGACATAAAATCAATGCACCCATCAGGGAAGAGCTTCAGATTTGGCATTTTTTGTCTTCCTGAAAGCGCCAAGGAATATCTTGGGCTCTGTGTGAATTCAGCAGTTAAAATAGCAACAACTGGAGAGCTAATGTTTGCTGAAAAGGCTCAGGGAATGATTTATCCTGGACAATTTATCCTGAATCAATTAATTTAACTATAATGGCATTTCTGATGGGGAAATGAGTTATTCAAGCAGGAAAAAAGGGAGAAAGAAACACAATGAAACCAACCTGGAAGAAAAGAAATTCCACATGGAACCACTGTCCTGAAACAGTAGTCCAATTCTGCCTAAGGTTTATGATGGATTAAAAACCTAACAATCTATTTCAAAAGCCTGAGAAGACATTCAGTTCCTTTTAACATCTTCACCCAAGATGTTTTGAGGATGAAGAATGAGGATGAAGGAACGAGGAAGTGACCTAGCAAAGGAAAAAGCTATTTTGCATTATGGGGATTGAAAAAGTAAATGATAAATTGTAAGGTATTATTTCCTACACAAAGCTCTTCAAATGCATCCTGAAAGACAGAAGGCACAGTGACGTGGAAAATTTCTAGATGCTGGGTAATTGTTAAATTCCTGTCCTGATGAATGAATCCATGAGAAAGCCAATATCTCCTGCCAAGGCTCTGGCATATATCTCCTATAACTGTGTTATTAAATGTTAATCATCTACTTAAGCCAGCACTCGTGGCCGAACAGCTACCATCCAGGAAGCTCACTGGAATGGAAAATGTGGAACAGGGCAGCTCTTGTAAAGACCCTGATCTCCAAATAAAGCTGATGCCAGATCACCTCCCACAACACAGTGAAGATTAAAGCACGAGTCTTTCACTGGTCAGGACAGAGAAGAAAGACTGGGACTTCATTGCTGGGCTCTGGACTGCCGGAATATGAGATCCAAAAAAAAAAAGTATTTCTCAGCAGCAAGCGTATTGCGAAGCATTTCTCAGCGGCAAGCGTACTGTGAATAAACACAGACACATCCATACGCACGGAAGGGTTGCAGAGGAGGGAAGGGATGATAAAATCCATGTATTTGCAGCCTGCTGCAGAGTGAGCTGTGAAATCCCTGGTGACATAAATCACCCCAGGGAAAGCACAGACATCGGCTTCGTGCTTCACTTGCAGCAGGGCAAATGTTAAGGCACGGTGCTTGATGCAGAAAAGTCTGCCTCATCCCTACTCAGACACTTCATGGAAAGGGACATGGCTATCCAGGAGTGTGCCCACTTGCTGCTCCCAGACACTGAGGCTGTGGATCTAAACTCCTACCCAGCTCCAGGCTCAGGGGGAATTGAGAGATGCTGCTCCTGCAGGACCAACAACAGGTCGAAGCTGTAGGAGAGAAGTGTCCCAGAGCCACTTCACTCCTTCCGTGTGTTAATCTCCTCCTGCACCCAATCCAGGGTGATGGATGTACAGGGAGCTGTTAGAAGAATTCAGGGCTCTATGAATTTGTCTTTCAGTTACAATTCGTGCCCGTTGCCGTTTCCTCATGGAAACACAGATGTGGCAAGGAAGAGCATCATGTGCCCTTCCCTAGGGGTATGTACTGTGTCAGACCCTTCACACTGGGATATGGAACTAACCTGAGCACATTCTCCAGTTTTTACTATGTGAACACTTGGTGCTCAGATCAAGGTCCAAGCTGCTGCAAAGCAACAGAAATGTGATAATTCCAGAAGGTACCAACTCTCAGCTATACTGTATTGTGTGTCCTCACAATGTAAGGGTTCATTTTCTTGGACCATTTGGAACTACTGAGATAAAAAAGAAAAATGAGTTCATACTAAAATGTGTGCCTCGATCCACAAAAAAACTTTACTGGTGAAAGAACAAGAATTCTCTTCATCCTCGGGAGAAAAATCTTACATCTAAGATTCTTTAACCTGGTACCATGAACTAAAGAGCCTATCCCCATTCCTCTATGCTTTACTGCTGTTTTCAAGGAAAACAAAGAAGGAACATACATGCAGCACATGCTTGATTCAAAAATCACTTTTATTTCTGATCCTCAATTGATCCCAGCTTTCTGAAACCCACAAGCACAAGAGATTTGCTACATGACAAGCATCTCATTACTATATTAATAAACCTTAACTGCAAAACATTCTTGTACATCAAGAGGATGTAGCCTCAGGCTAAATAGTGGCATTTAAATCACATTATTTAAAAACAAAAATATTGTGGACATTGTATTGTAAGAGTTAATAAGCAAACCTTTCAACTGAAATATTCAACTCTGATCTCATTTTTCAGTAGTAACTTCTTATCCTTCTAATGAAATTAAAATGAAGCTCATTTTCCACTGCTAATTTGAAATATTCCCTAACCAGAAGTGCTCTGCACTAGCTAACATTTATTTTAAAAGTCACTAAATTTATTCAGAGTAGAAGCTATCTGGAACAGGAGATTTAAAAATTTGGGGGGGGGGGGGGGAAATCAGCATTTTTTATTTATTATGTTTCCACTCTCACTTCTGTCCAACACAAACTACAGATGGAAACAGATATCTGATTTAAAAAGCATAAAATCAGGCTTTCTTTAAACTTCTGACAATGAAATGTACACAGGTAACTACAAGATGTTATTGAATTGACCAGATGTAAAGGGATACTTGAATAAACAAGAATGTGTTATGTGCAGTGGGTCACGTCAGATACTTCAAATTGGTTTATTGCCACTGGTAGGAGCTAAATAAGCTAAATTACATAAAAAGCAGCTCTGAGGCTGAGGAAGCAGATATCTCGCAGCTCTGTGCCTCCACCATTCCATCTCCTTGGCTTTGTCAGTGTTCTCTTGTAGCAGCCCAGCTTCTAGCAAGTGTTTATAAAAAAACAACAGGTAATGCAGACATTGACTTGACCTATAAGTCTCATCACTTTCTTTCAAAAAAGTTTCTTTAGTGGCTTATAGTGTTAAAAAAAAAGCCCCATTTGTGTCTCAGGAAACTTCCAAAAGAATCTGCCAGTCCAGAAATGCATCCTTATATGCATTACTAGCAGCTGATGCAACGACAATGTCCATGTTTTAAAGAGGACAAAATGAAAATGTCCTGGATATAGCTCAGCTGGACTTGTCCTTCCATATGGCAGCGTCTACCAGACATGAAGTCATTTATCAAGTCACACTCACCATTTAAGTTACCTCAGCTCACAGTTCTGTCTTCCCCTTCCCTTTTCCCAGAGCTGAAAACTCATCTTGGCACAAGCCAGCTGGCAGAAAGACGCCGACGTGGATTTGATCAACACCTCCCACACACACCGACTTTCAGAGTGGCACAAATGTGTCTCCTCATGCCCTACAGCTAAGGAAAAATAATGTGTATTTTCTTCTTTGCTAAGTAAAGGAAGTGGCTGTGCTGGTTGTGTGGATCTGAAAACCCCCTCAAAGGAGAAGCCAGAGGGAGGAACACCAACCACCCCCGCACAGTCAGAAATCACACACAGAGAGGTATTTTCCCTCAGAGGAAAGCCACGAACACAAGCTGACCCTGGATATATCAGGAGCTAAGTCAGTGAAGCAAGAGCCTGAACTTTTGCAGCATTAACAATTCCAGCAACTCTGCAGTGCCTGCATCACTACACTTAAATGTTTGATTTATGCACCAAGGCTTTTCCAAGCGACTTCAGAGACTTCTGCAGCCAACAGCATTCCTACAATAACCCACGAGCAGCTCACCTACAGTCAGGTCCACACAGAGTCACAGAATGGTTTGGAAAGGGACCTCAAAGCCCATCTCATTCCACCCCTGCCACAGGCAGGGACACCTTCCACTAGATCAGATTGCTCCAAGCCCCATCCAGCCTGGCCTTCAACACTTCCAGGGATGGGGCAGCCACAGCTTCTCTGGGCAACCTGTGCCAGGGCCTCACCAACCACATAGCAAAGAATTTCTTTCTAATATCTCATCTAAACCTACTCTCTGTCAGTCTGAAGCTATTTCCCCTTGTCCTGTCCCTTGTAAACAGTCTCTCTCCATCTTTTGTTTCCTTCAGGTACTGGAAAGCCACAAGGAAGTCACCCCACAGTCTTCTCCAGGCTGAACAATCCCAATCCTCAGCCTCTCCTCCTAGGAGAGGTGCTCTATCCCTCTAATCATTTTGGCCTCCTCTGCTCGAAACCCAGAGAAAAATCCTTACAGGAGACACTGCAAGGAAGCAGTGTTTCTAACCATCATTTAAAACACAATAAAAAGTTGCTACAGGTTTCTCTCCGACATTGTGCACAGCTCTGTGAGTGCTGCTGCATCTCTGTGTCTGCTCCCAGAAACTGCAGCCCCCACGGGCAGCTAATGACAACTACTACAGTTACAGGAGTAGTTTATTAATAAAAACACAACCATCTCACTAAACGCCAAGATAAAGACCAAATCAAGGATACTGCGAGCAAGTCCTTCAAACAGGAATAATCTAGCCTACAATATCCCATAGTACTTCTGTACAGATGCTATTATGGACGCCCACACCAGCATTTCAAACACACAGCACCAGTGAAAGAAAGAGCAGAGAAAAAAACCAAAATATCAGAACACTAGGAAAACACAAAAGTTACAAAAACCCCAACTTGTGACTGACACGGCAGAGGTAATCAAGGACATGAAGCCCCTCACTTGCCAACCCTTCAGCTCTGATGCTATTCCGAGAGCTGCAATCAGCAGGAAGCATCCTGCCATCCAGTTCACTCAAGCTGGAATCTAGACAAACATTCCAGTGGATGTCAAGGCCCTCCACAGTGCATCATTAAGAAAAGCAAACACATTTAACCTGCTACGACTCCCTCCCAAGCCACTCACCAAAAACAGTCACCTCCAGCAATTCCCCTACATTCCCTTCTCAGAGCAGAAAAACTTCCTAGACCTCTAGTCCTCCTTGGAAGGCCGAAGGAACCACCTGCCACCAGCTGTTTGCACAACGCCCAGTGGCCGTGTGTCACACATGCAGAGCACATACCAGTTCTGCTCCAAGGGAAACAAATCCCCTGATTTTCCCCAACAGCTGCTGCCTCCCAGCCTTGGCTAACAAATCCCTGAACCAGCCTGCTGTGGGACTGGAAGCAGGTCCAGAAGTATTCCAGAGACACAAAGTAGCTCTGCCACTCCCTTTTAGCCCAGAGCACCAGAGCAAGGCAGACAAGTGTTACCGAGCAAAACACTGTACATAAATTCTTTAAAACTGTGATTCTTGAACCAAGTCATTCATGGATAACCTACATGCAGGGATACTCAAAAAGAAAATATCTTGTGTTCCTAAAGATGAGTCAGGGCACATAGGACTCACCGTGATCAGCTGTGGGGAAAAGGTGTTAAGCTGTAGTCTTTAATATCTCATTAATTCAAGGAAACAAACAGAACATACCCTGGCATCACACTAACATTTTACAAAGCATCACCTCCATCCTGCCTAGGACTGCACATTTGTGACCCGAAGAAGCCCCAGTTAGACTGAAGCTCTGGAAGAATTCCTAACTTCTCCAAGGGGAGTATTTATTCTGTTCCTGTTCTCCAGTGGACTGAAGGCTGACAGACCTGTGACCTGCACCCCAGCTGCAGGGGTGACAAAAAGCAGGAACTAGAGTCAAGTTCAACAGCACCTTCTCAAACCTTTCCCCAGCATAACACATTCAAGCTCACCTACCTTAAATAAGAAGCCATGGTAGACACAGGCACCTGAGGGACCAAAAGAAAAATAAAACAGGTTAGAAGTGAGTGACAGCAGCAGCACATTCTCCAGTGAACCTGCTCTGTCACAACATGAGCAGCACTGGGCAGCCACCTCTGGCTGCACACTTGCTAGCCACAAAAAAATGCAGTTTTGGGGCAGCTGGGCAACCTCTGGGTAAGTGACAGTACCTCTTGGACTCTAAAGAGGCACAAACAAGGCAGAGGCAATAGGGAGGCCTGCCAGAATAATGGCAAGAAGAGCCAGTGTGAATTCCCACTCCTAAATCACTCCTCCACGGACAACAGGACAGACTCATGGGGATTCTCCTGCTTCAGCTTTCCTGGTCCTAACCACTGGCACTTCTGGATGAGAAAAAGGTCCTCCAAGCCAGGGAGAGAGGCAGTCACACATTCAAGCACACTTTACATATTCTACACCAGTAATCAAAGAAAAGGTTAGAAAATAAAACCATGAATAAGCTGAATGACAGCTCTTCCATCGATTTTCTGGGAAATGGTCGTTCTCGAACAACTACACATTCTCTCTTTCCTGAAAATGTGACAAGAATGTGCAATCAAAAACAACCCAAGAAACTCAAAGATGAAAAGGAAAGAGACTGCAAGAGAGGCTGCCTCGAGGGACTACCCACAAAAGTAAGAATTTCCTCGTCAAAGAGGGGTGTTTCCCAAGAAATGCAGATTAGACAAATCTGTACAGAAAACCTGGGAGCTACACTGCTTCGAATCAAGAGTTCCTACTTTGAGCTCATCTTCAGCTCAGCTGCAAGAGGCTACAGAGGCACCATCGGGAATTATTTTCCCTTGCCAAGATGAGCCACAAGAGCCCAGTCACACTTCTCTCAAATTCAGCAGATAGCTTTTCTTTTAGCAAGAGAGTATAATTTCAAGGTTCTTCATCCAGCTGCACCTCAAAATTCAGTGCAAAACGCAAGGTGACGTAATGTTGGAAGGCACGGGGGGAAAAAAAGACCTGAATAGCTTAATATTAGTTAGTTAAGACCAGCACAACTCGTCTATTTTACCCCTCAAGGACTGGCTGCCCTTTCTTTTTAGCTCACTGACAGCTATAGTTCCTTAAAACATCAGTGTGTTCATTCCCTTCAGGGCCAGAGCAGGGAATAAGGACCATACAGGACCAGAGAGCAAACTCACAGAGTCTGATCCTTCTTCTCCAAAGAGGGCAAAACGCTATTTCCTTCCTTTACAAGTTACCAAGGGGGATACTAAGATATAATCCCATTTTGCAGGACTTGTAAAGTCCTTGGTTATAAAAACATTTTATTTTTATTCCCAATTACGAGTGAGCCAAAGACGTTATACACACATTAAGCAATGCAGCTGTGCAATAGTGCTCTGATTTTCCACACAACTCCAAGTCCCAGGTGCAATTAACACCTGTTGCCAATCACACTTAAAAAGGGTTCTACAAATGACTATTTTGCCTTTCACATACTGAAGCGCAGCTCAGGAAGAAATCCCCAAACTTTTTGCTGTGGTATTTTTGTGTAGGGCATCTTGGATGCAGATGCATGACAGCAGTTTTCTGGTTTGAGAGTGGAGTTCTTTTGTAAAAGTGAAGTCTCTTAGAGTGCTACCCAACCAGTTAATATCCCAAATCCACATCCAGCAGCTCCTCAGCTCGCACACGCATTGCTGTGTTTAACTACTGTTATTCACAAAGACAACCCTGTCAAACGGGAATCACGGTGTTACGGGGGAAGCAGTGTTTGGGGAGCGTGCCACTTTCGAAACCAACAACCTATGGCCAAAGGACAAGCTGGAAAACCGCCTAGGGGCTCAAGTGCAGCCACTCCGCGCTCCCAAACTCCAAATATCAGCAGCTTGGCTGCCTGGCAGCATCGCACAGCCTCGCACTTGCCACAAGTCTGTCCAAAACACTAAGAAAAAATCCAATTCCTGGTGTCTCTCCGAGCACTCTTACAGCGACATCCACACACAGCAAGTTGAATCCAGCCACCTTCTCCTCAACCAAGGATGGCTGCTGCCTGTTCCCCTCGCGCTTCCCAGGCGATGACCAGCTCCCACCGCCGCATTCCCCAGCCCTCCCCACGGCCACCAATACCCGAGGGCTGCGGGGTGGCTCTGCCCGAGCCGGCTCGGCCCCTCACCACGGGCATGGGCTGGCTCCTGAGGGGTTTGAGCAGCTGAAACCCGCACAGGCCGTTTTGGGGCAAAAGCCCCTCACCTGGGCAGGGAGAAGTCCCGGGCTGCCTTCCCGCCCGGCATGAGGGGCAGCTCCGCGATGCCCGGAGCGGGACACGCGTTCTTCCATCCCCGTCACTCCACGGCTGCTCCCGGGCACCCACCAGCGGGAAGAGCCGCGGAAAGAGCCGGGCACGGCTTCGCCCCGGTGCCCCTCACCTCGCCTGTGGAGAAGCCGCCAAAATGGCGGGGGGCGGAGGCGGACCCCCGCCCGGGCCAGGGAGACGGAGAAGGGAGGGAGGGAGGAAGGCGAAGCTGTCCCGAACCCCGCGGGAAAGGGCGGCTCGGAGCCGGGTTTCTCCTCAGGCAACCCACCGCCCGCGGGACGGGGTCGCGCCCGGCGCGGCGACTCACCTGAGGCGGCATTGGCGGCGGCCAGCGCGGCGCTGAGGAGAAGCAGGGTGGCCCCGGCGGCGCTCGGGGCGCCCATGGCCCCCCGGCGGGAGCAGCGAACGGGGTGTCCCCGCCGGGTCCGCGGCAGGTGCCGGGGCAGCGCCTCGGCCCCCGCCCCGCCACCAAACTTTGCCCGCAGACAAAGGGGCAGCTCCGCGCCGCAGCCCGCCCGCCCCCCGCCCCGCCCCGGGCAGCGCTGCGCCCTCCTTCCTCCAGGCACCGGGGAGCCTCTCCTCCTCCGTCTCCTTTTCCTCCCTGGCACCTTGCGCCGTAGGGGGGACAGAGAATCTTGGCTTCTCCTCCTCCCCGGCTGCTACCTGGAGATGGAGCAGCCCCCCGTAATCCCGCAGCCCGTCCCAGCCGGATCAGTACCGGGATTAGGCAAAGGAAACATGTTTGTGTTGGATCTGAACCCCCCCGACTTCATCCATCCCGCTGGCTGGGAGAGGTCACCTCCCGGGGGTTGGAATCTTCTAATTTGTGGTGTTTTGAGTGTTAGTTTGAGTTGTAAGATTGTAACAAGAAGTAGCAAAGGGGCAAGGTCTGTTTCCACGTCCATTTCTCTTCCATTTCTTCCCGACATGTCTGCTGCTTTGCTCTTCCTTTCTAGAGCAAATCCGTGTTAACAGTTGAAGACTCAAACATCAGTAATCACAAATCAAGCACTCAAACTTAAAAAAAAAACCCAAGCCAACCAAAGTCCAAGTTAAACTGTTTCCCCTACAGTGCTTTCTCGCTTTAAGCACTCACACATACACACAACACCACGTCCACTCAAGAAAAACTTCCCATCTCACCCCTCCAGCACTGCAACCCAACAGAAGATCTTGCAGCCAACGTTTCCAAATGAACATTTGGCTACTTTAAGTCACAGGATAAAGAAAACCAGCCCCAAGTCTGAAGTCACAGCCACTAAACTGCTACCAGCCAAAGCCTCAAATTAAAATGAACTAGGGAAGTGAATTCATTCCTACCACTCTATGAATGAAATAGCATTTTTCCTGCTAATAGCAGTGTTCCTGCTTCATAACAGTATCCCAATTCCCACGTAGCAGTTGGTTGCACAGGGCTGGGCTGCTGCTGTGTTCATCTCCTGCTTGCCTGATTAAGTGCAGCAATGGCAGCTCAATTTGATAATAATTCCTTGTGGTAATTCCATCAGTTCAGTTTTGATTCACTTCCTAATGAACACTACCATTTTGAACTCCAAGTTGGAGGTCAGATTTCCCCCCCCCCTCCCCCCCAGGATTGTATGCTTTTAATCACTGTGCTGGAATTCCAACAACAAACCTGAGAGGCGAAATGTACAGTGTGGCTCTACTCCAAGATCCAAACAGGAGCTGCATGATGAGTTTCTCTGTGCTCTACCACGTTAATACTCATTAGCTATTAGCAGCAGCTTGTTTTTTATCAAAATAGGAGCAGGGAGACACAACAACTACCTCTGCACACACCAGCACTGAGCCAGGAAGTATTTCATGTCACTTTCAAATACAGTAGAAATGATGAAGAAATACATGGGCTCCAATCCCCTTCTAATTCCTCAGGTGAAACTCTGGACTACTTGACCAAACTCAAAGAAGCACCAGCAAGGAAGAACAGGTGGAAATAATAAAAGTTAGGCACATAGAGGGTTCATTACCTTAATATAAATGTGTAAAGTCCATCTTTCAATCAACAAGATGTTGTTCATCCTGCTGCTGTTCTTTAGGCTTTTACAACTTGTTTCCTAGTCCAGTTACAGCCTCCTCCTCCTCCCTATTTCTCCTATCTTCCTTCCTGCTGTTCCGAAAACACTGCTTCAAAGATGTTGTTAAAAGTCAGAAGAACTCAAGATCATCATTTTGCAGATATACCCATTCCACAATATGGAGGGAGAGCTTTTCTCTCAGGAAAATAAACCACTCATTTAAAACATTTCTCAAAAGTTTTGCACTTAGTACAAAAGACTGAATTTTCAGAAATTCAAAGTTTGGTAAAGTTTTGTCCTTCATATCCTATTTTTTTTTTTACTTCTATTTAACACAAAAGCTGCATTTCTGTTCTGAGTCTATTTGAAGGTTAGCAAGAGGCCCAAAATACAATTACAAAATAAGCTCCAGACTCTCTAGAGAAATACGAGATTGTTCTAAGGCTGAGAGCTTGAAGGGTGCAACTTGCAAAGCAATGATCCAGCTGTCAACTGCTGACACAGATCTTGAAAATACTGGCACAAGAAGTCACTGGGGTTGTAGGAACAAACCATTTTTAGCCACCCTTTTATCAAACCTCTAGGCAGACATCATTTTCTGCAAGTTGGTGTGAATGATCCAGTTCTCTGCTTGGCAAATCCCTGGTTGGAGTGATTGGAGCCAGACATAACTTGTGTTCATGAAAAGCTGGGCATGTGCTAGCACAGACTTCCACAGAACAGTGTTTGATGTGAATTCCCCACTTCCAGAATGCCTGACACTTCAGTTCTGAGAGTTAAATATTTTTCCAGTTTTTAACTGGGTTTTTTATAATTTTTTTAATAAGCATTTTTAAAACCAATGAGATTAGGCCATGAATACAGTATGGCATTGTAGTGTCACCACATGCAGTACCATTTTAACTCAACCCAGCATCTCCCAGTACCTGGCAATTTGGGAAGCCTAGGGGTTTCCTCTTGTTTTCCAAGTAGTCTTGGAGCTGACACTCTCACAACTCCCCTTCATGCCATGGTGGGATGAAGCCTCCAGTCACCTGCAGGCTGACGTACTGACAGAAATAACTGCTTGGAAAATAAGGATGTTTATTCCTAACAGTCTTTTTGGTCAGCCTTAAGAGCTTTTCTTCCCCCTCTCTCCTATTTCAGTCAATCCAAGTTTTCCCACACCGATGGAATTTTGGCTACAGAATTAGCCTCTCCCAGGGTTTGGAGGCTGCCAAGACCAATGGTACTGCAGAACACGGATGTAATCATATTTAATCATTCAGAACACCCTCCCAACATTAAAACATCTTCTGGTGGCATTTTTAACATCCCTGCCCTGCTCTTCTAACCATGGCAAAACCCGCAGCAAAAGCCTCATGAACTCAGTTTGACCTACACAGATTCCAAGTTTTTTGGAGTGCCAGGAATTCCCATACAAGTCCAGGTTGAGGCTGAGTGTCAGCCTAAACCCTGCATTCCCCACAACTGCACCCAGGCTTCTAGGACAATTTTTTCCTTGTTTGGGCAAATGTCTCTGTGTGCACTAACCGTGAATCCCAGCTCTTCTCCTTAGTTAAACTAACAGCAGGTTCAGATAAAACAAATCTAAAAGCCGTCATACATCATCTGCCTTACTAAAGGTGCTGCAGCACTCCCTTTCTTCCACAATGATTTCTGGAAGCCAGCAATGTCATTCCAGTTGTGCTTAGTGTGACAGTTAGACTGGTTTCTAAGGCATATTGGCCCAAGACCCACACACACAATTCCCACTCCACATGTTTGGGGACTAAGCTTATTAAAGGGGAATAATCTCATGTTGTCTTCTTCCCTTTCATCTCTCCCCTGTGCCAGTCAAGCATTTCAGGATAAAAAGAAGCCACAATGCACTGAGCAGCTTGTATACTACTATTTCAGCATGGCACAGAGCAGGGGCATGATTCCTTTAGCAATTAGTACCACAGGAACATGTATTCAAAACTACTCATGAAAACTTGCTGAGTTCACAAGTTACTTCTCTTGCTCACCTGACCTCTGGAGCTCTAGATTTACTGTATCCCCACACTACTCCAATTTTCCAAGTACAGATTTCCGCAGGAACGTTTGTTATTCTATACTTTTATTCCTTGGGAGCACACTCAGCAGTCTGAGAGTTTCTGATTGAAGTTCACCTGTGCATTTATGCTTAAGCATCACTTTTTTTTTAAATCCACCCATCAAGAGGGCAAGTCTATCTTTTTCCATAATGCATAGTAAAGTCTTGGAAATAAGCCAGAAGAACAGAGAAGAGACAGAGAAACCTATGCAAATGGTATCACAGGCTTTGCTTTTCCACACCAACAGGTAACTTACCTTCACGTTGCTCCTCCTGGGCCACAAACAGCACTTAACTATTGTAACACCTCATAATATTGCTTCTATGTGTAATTCCCTAGTCCTAAAGACATTTAAGTGCACTGGCACTGCTTTTTCCACATACAACATAGAAAGTCTACTAAGCCAGTGTGAAACCTTCCTTGACACTCCTACTGAGAATTTTTTGATCAAACTGTGAGCAAAGCACCTCACATAATCAAAAATAATCAGCATGGCCTAACAGGAATCGGTCACCCTGACTGACAGCAGCCAGATGCTTCCATGGGAGCTAAAAGAATTTCCATGCAGACAGATCTGAGTAGCCTCTCGGGAAAGTGAGGCCTACCTCCAACAACAGGAATGATTTAAAGCCAAAAACCTTTCCAGATTTGGATCAGCTCATCCCTATTGTAAATAGCCAAGCCTTTCTGGAACCATCTTACATTTCAGGGTGCACTTTTATGAGCATATGTTTAGCAAGAGGCCCAAAAAAATCACCCAAGGAAAAACACTTTTTCAAACACCTATACAGGAGGGAAGGGCAAGAACGCCACCTCCTGGAAAGAACAAGGAAAACACTGGGAAAGAGAGCCTGGTCTCCAGTTTATATTCCAGAAAACAAGGTAAGAAAAATAAGCCAGAACAATGTGCAAGTTCACTCCTCCCACAAAACACATCCAACTTTTCCTTAGAAAAAACATTTGTTTGGTTCTGACAACAGACTCCTGATTGCACCAATGCTACACAGAATTTATATGTGAAATTCACAGGTTCCATTTATTTTTTGTTTTCATAGAGCATGATTTGACTGACACCATGTGCCTTCCCAGCCTGACCATCAGATCTACAAGGAAAGACATCAGGTACTAACGGATTCTTGGACAAGTTTTTCTTGATCCTCATCCACTGCATTTTTGCCTTCTTCTTCTACTTTCTCCACCTGAGGTAGGATTCCGTCAAGGTTCAGCAGCAAACCTTCACTGGTTGAAGATCTGATAACCAACCTCCTCACAATGGGATCTAGAAAACAAAGAGCACCACCAAACTGGTCACCCCAATCCCTTCCACGTCTCCAGGCTGAATTTTCATCCAGCCAGTAAAAGAACACCACAAGCATCAAGCTTGACACTGCAAATCCATAGAAAAGCTATTAAGACCAAAAAAGCTACTCCTTACTAAACTGGGCTGATGTAATTTGTATTTCAACTTATTAAGAACAAAAATACCACCCCTTCCTGCATCTACTTATTATATTTCAAGTCAACCAACCCCTCATAGTTTTTATTTGGGCTTCTCAAAGCATGTGTACTTGTCTTTTCATGGTCTGGTCTCTGCAGCTATTATTAACAGCATCGCTGGGAGAGATGCAAGATCATTTTTCTGGCAGACATTAAGCAAGTGTTAACATAAAAAGTTGTTTTCTTAGCTTGCACAAAGCTCCTTCCCTAACATCATTTCATGAATCACCACTTCCTCTCCAGCTAAGCAGATGCCCTTTGCTTAAAGTCAACTTCATTATTCATTTGTAACTCCTTTTGCTAAGGAATTAAAAAAAAAAAAAAAAAAAAAAGGAACAGCTTTTCCCTTGGAGCAGCAGAGGTTTTAGAGATACCTTGGGAACAGAAAGGTCATCTAATGACAACTCAGTAAAGAACACCCATTTCTTACTTTTGTTTGCTGTAACCTGAACTACCACACTAGAGCAACGACTCCTTACCAAAAGTTGATGGCTTGAAGGTGCAGATATCATGGATAATTGTTTTCAGATTGGCAATTATGTGCTCAGTCGGCATATCCAGCTGCAAAAGGATAATGCCAAGTTAGTTATGGTGATGCTTGAAGCCTAGATTAATACATCTGAAAGCACTGGTAAATATACTTATTCTACATTTGGATAGATTTTCTGTGTCTGTGTTCCCTGTGAAGGAGTTACAAATCCCATTAACTGCCTTATCCAAATGACTCAGGGAGAAGAAGGATTTTATACACGGTAATATGCTCATTATTCTCCGTATTTCTACTCAGGACATTAAAGTTCCAGGGCTCTGTAACAACATATAGCCTTAAAGAAGTGAAAAGTCTTAAAAAATCAACACAAGTGGTTTTGCAAAAACCCTATCAAAATGAAGGACTGGAGGAGAGAAGCTTCAAGCAGCAGCTGTAAAAGGCCACAGAATAAATCAACTCTGAAAATATCAACATCTAAAACTGAAGGCATTAAGAACTTGAACAGAATGGAATCTATCAAAAGAATCAATTCATCAGGAAGAAACAGAGCTCCATACTGAAGATAGGTAATGCTCAGAGGGTTCCAAGTATTTCAAAGCAGCTCCCACATCCAAATGAATATCCCAGCTTCCAAACCAGCATTCCACAACAAATCCTTGTGCATACACACCTATCTTACTGCTTAAAGCTTTGTACACTTCTCTCTAGAGCAGCACGAGGTGCTGTAAAAAGCTTCAGGGAAGTTATTTGTTCCCCTTTCTATTTTTTAAACAAGTCTGAGTCCCTCAACAGCAAAATCAAGAATTCCACCTATACACAAAATAACACGTTTCTATTTCACCCAAATGCAAAACAAGGAATGAGAAATGAGTTCATAGCTCTGTTTTCCAAGCAGGTACCTTTTGTCTCCTCATGCTATGAAGAGATTTACCTGTTTCACCTATTTCACCTTTTCACAATGGCAAGACACTTGAGGAACACTGCTAAGAAATGATGATTTGACCAACATGCCAAAAGAACGTGCAACCACAGCATCACTGCAATAGAACCAGACTTCCTCTTAACTCCAGCACAAAACTCTTGATCCCATTGAACTCCAACAATCTGTTCTCTACTATACACAAAGAAACTTAATAAGAAGTTTAACTTGCAGCTGTTTTTAGGTTTATCTATAGCATGATGAAGGTTTAAGCAATCCAAAGCAAAAATGAAAGACTACAGTCACAATAATTGAACCATGGATTTGAAAAATCCATGAGACTTCAATCAGCTAAAGATACTGAATCCAAGTGCCATGTAGAACACACCTGAGAGAAACAGTCCCAAGAATCCCAGTTTTGGGAATCATATAGACATGGAAGCCCTTAGAGTTCACATGCACAACTCAAAGCAGCTAATCAGAATTAACGAACTCATTTATCTCCAACACTACCAGGCAAAGCTTCAGGCTTCAGGTATTTTCTACCCTTCCTTCCTGTGCCACCATCAGTTAGAAGAAAACTAAACATCAGGCAGGATTACAAAGAGACAAATCAGAAGGCAAACCAAAAAAACAGAGTTTGGGGCACAGAAAATAAATAAATAAGCTGAAATTAACATTATAGTTCAGGTGTAATGCAAACAGTTCTTGCCTTCTGCTCCAGTCCAGAATTACAGTTATCCAAACTAAAAGTCTTTAATTATTTGGCTAAAACAGAGACATTTTGATCCTCCTGTGCATATTGACTATGGACTTACAAACCCACAATTTAATTACATTTTTAAAAAAGGTTTAAAACCAGCTGAAGATGCTGCACAATAAACAGTTCAATTTCCTTCACAGGTCAGTTAAAGAAAATAGCTAAAAATCTGCAGAAACAGATTGAAAACATGTTCTTTCCCCCCTCTGCTCAGGAGAGAAAACTGAAGAATTCTCTATACAACTTACTCTGGCTATTCTTGTCTTGATTATATTCTCGTCTTCTACTGCGTACTCGTGGCATTCTCTGAAGAACTGCAGCATTTTGGGAATATCACTGCCCAGGGAATCTGTTTTTTTTCAAAAAGGCCAAAAGAGTTGTCTGAGTTATGCTTATTAGCACAGATAAGTGTGGTATTAGAGAAGAAATATTTCAATCTTTTAATTAAGGCGGCTGAACTCCGCTCCAAAATGCAATTTCACAACAGGACAATGGTGTCCTCACCAAAATTATGTAAAAATAGTTTCCATCTTCCCTCCTTCCCCATTCATCAGGATTAATAAGCATAAGGGCAACTAGCAGGCAAATTTATTTTTACTCTAACCCCAGATTTGCCTATTGTAGGAAAAAAGTGCAAACCTAGACTCCTAAAATTACCTTTACCTAAGACAAAACAAGTAGTGCAAGCACCTACAGTCTAATGCTCAATGTAACTCTACATCTTCATAAAAAATGTTTCAGTGACACCCCTAGAGTTCCATCTTCTTCAGGAATTGAGACCTGTAAGAAAGAATTGCTTCTTACTTCTTCGGGTGCTCGGGTATTTTCGTTTCAGTTTGTTCCTCAGGGGTATTAACTTGGGAATTATGGCAGGGACAGCTACGTAGAAATCAGCTTGGACTTCATCCTCCAAGATCTGCAACAAACACAATTCAATATATTTAGTACACAAGTTGACCTATAAACATGTTCAAGCACAGAAAACCATCTCTCATTCTTCATACTGTCTGCTGTCCTCCAGCTGGAGTTCAGTGGACATCAGGTTTCTTCCCCTCCCCAGGTCCCAATACTGTTTAAATTGGGGTATTTATAGAATTCTTTAAAAAAAAAAATACCCATTTGATTAATTCAACTCCTCCCACAACAGCAGCTCCATGCTCTCGAGCTGTTTCAGCCTCTTGCTCATTCTGTTGAGAGAAAAAAAATAGTTATAAACTGCTGTATTGCAAATTAGGCTGTTGGTCTGTTGTCACCCCTTCCTTCTGGAGGAGGGTTCTCACCTTGAAGCTCAGGTAGAGAATTTGAAAGAACTAACTTCCAAGTGTAATCAAACAAATCCATGGCAGCTTTCTGGAATCTTCTCATACAGATAAAATTATTGACTAGCAAAGGACAGCTGCAACAGTTTGCTGGACACATAAAACCCAAGAAAATAAAGGAATCTTGGCTTACCCACCTCTGTGAAAACCAAAACCTTGTTCACTTCATCTGTAAAGCGATGGGGAAGAGTAACACTGCTTGAAAAAGAATCCACTTTTTTCTAGGAAGTGAAGCAGAAAACATTAGAACAAACAAAAAGAAATCATGAAAAGACTCAAATCCCTAAAAAGTGCCAAAATTCCCACACCCTTCCAACCTACCTTCTTCTGCAGTGCCATATCCAGGAATACATTGATATACACAAACTGCTTGGGGTGAGTGAAGTCCAGCTCCTGGAATTTCTTCAGCATCTCCACGGCCTTTTCCAGGTCGTAGGAGGGTCTCCTGTAGAGCCACGTCAGGTACACGTCATCCACGGGCTTGGTCATCAGTGGCCGCCTCCGAGGGGGTGGTTTGTCCTCGGCCTTCTCCTGCCTGGTCCTCTGGGCACCTTTTTTCGCAGTTCTAAGACAAAAAAAAAAAAAAACCATCATGTTGTGAGGTCACCAGTTGAAGAGCTTGGCTTATCAAGAACATAGGAAAGAATAAGTGCAAGGTTTTTATTATTATTGTGGACCATGACAGTCTGACCTTATAAAAAATGTTTCTCTTCCCTTTCCTGTAATATTTTGCACACAGTTAAACACCAGTCCAAATTTTCACTCTCCTCCCTATTTTCAGATGGTCTCCAACCAAGGAAAAGAATATTAAAGCAATAACTAGATACTCCATTGCTCTACAACCAGGGTAAAAGAGTCTGCACCACTCCAGAACAGTCAGCATACAACGCACTTCACCCTCCTGTACACAGAGGTCGCTTTTACTTCTTCCAATCGTGTTGTATTATTAAAGAGACGACAACTTAAAACAATAAAAGGCCAACTGAAAAAGTATTTGAAACCGATTCCATGAACTCACCAGGTTTCATGCTGACGTGCAACCCTGCCATACTCCCCAAAAGCACAGCTCAAAATCACCACGCCAATCTTTCCCCGTGACATTACCACAGGGGAACAGAAGACACTCCCTGCGAGTCCAAGCTGTTCTCCAGGAGCATGCAGGACAGCCGCAGGGTCAGTGGGCTGTTGGAGCAGCACTGCAAACACCAAAACCCCCATATACACCCGCTACCAACACCCCCACGACCAGGAGAGCCTCCTGGGATGTCGGACCCGCACTCACTTGGCTGCCGCCGCGTAGGGCCGGACGGTCGCGGCGCTCACCACGGCGGGGACGGCGAGGCGCTGCTCCAGCCCGGGGAGAACCCACCCGCACCGCGGGGCCAGTGCTGCGGAGAAAAGCAAACATCGCCTCAGACAATCGCCGCGGCCTCCCGCACCCCCCGCCCCGCCCAAGAAGGCCCCCACCCCGCCCCTCAGGGCCGTCCCAGAGCGGCAGGCGGAGAGGCGGCGACGCGGCTCCCTCAGCGCGGCCCCGTCACCTCGCCACAGGCAGCGGGCGCTGGACGCCGCCATCTTGCCGAGCCGCCGCGGTGCAGCGCCAGAACCGTTCCCCGCGGAACTCGCTCCCCGCGGCCCCCCCGAGGTGTCCACCCTACCGCCGTCCCCCTGCTCGCCGCGCCCCGGATCCGCCGTTCCGCAGCTGCGCGGGTTCCCCCTCCCGGCGTGGGCCCGCTTCCCGGGGAGAGGTGACCCATTGCCTGAGGCTGGTTAAAAGCCTCCAGTTCGCTTTTTAAGCGGCCTGAGAGGGGCCTCGGGGCAAACCCGGGGTTGATTCGTAGCGCCGCGAACCAAATTTGTCCCCTCCTACCCGAGCCAACATGGCGGCGGCTCCTGAGGGCAGCCAGAGCCGCGGTCCTCAGACATGGGCAAGTTTACACCTGTTTAGCCACGTCTGTTTGGGCGAACATTGCCCGCTTAATGCTATCTGCTGTAAGCCCCGTGTAATTCCAAAAAGATATTTTCTGGCTGCCATCACCCCTGTTTCCTTCCAAATGGGTGGGGAAAAGAGCTGCCTGATCCACACTCCTGGAGCAGTATCCACCTACAGAGACTTTGTTTGACTGTTGCCTAAGCTGTTCAGATACAAATTACAAACTATAATGGTTACAGGGGGCCTTTATTCCACTCTTACGTGCTTTTGGCTAAAAACATCCCGATCCTGCAGTCTTCCCCAATCAATCTGCATCCAAGAATTTTTACGTCAGGCATATGTGGCTATGTAAAATTCATCATAACAAAACTGTGTTAGTCTGATCCAACTCTTCACTCAATGTCCAGGGAAAGGACAGAGACGGTGAGGTGTAAGGGCAACAGGAGGAAAAGGAACTCTCCTCAGTTAAAAAGCCTCAGTTGAGGACTGACAAAATATCAATTTAAAACACAAGGTGGGAAAACTGTACTATTTTGGATGGGCACTAGGCACGTTTGACTTCTGTAGTGGTGTTGGCTGTAAAAGGAGACTTCAGTATGCACCTGTGTCCAGGTAACCTGCATCTGTCACCAAAATCTGGGAAAAAAAGGAAAAAAAACCTCCATCACTATGTTTGAAGTGATAGAGAATGAGGCATTACTTTATTCTGGCCAGGATGTGTCATGGAACACATTCCAGGTACACATGTATTTTACCCCACGTTTCCCATACTTATACAGCTAAAACCCAATGAATTTCTCATTTATTGGTTTCAGATTACACAATTCTTGATATTCATTTTCCTATTGGTTATTGATCCCTTCGCCTTCGATGTTAATGTGGTCCTCATTGTTCTCTTATCAGTCCTTCTCCAGACCAGGTGTCCCCCGCACTGCAAGGATGATGCTCAGGGATGATGTTCCTTAATGTCCGTTAATGGCTGTTCATCTCCAGTGTATCTGCTGGCTACTCCCAGCCCGGTAAACAGTCTTTTGGAACCAAAATTTCAATTCCCTTCCCCCTGGGCAAACGTGAACAAACCCCTGACTAAAGTTTTAAAGTTTCTGAAGTCGGATCATTTACAGCACATCCTTCACAGGCTTCCTCTGTGGCTTTGAAACCCCCTTGAGAGCCTCTGGCTTGTTACACACAAGGTGTCTGCTGCGGACTATGGATTTTGGGAGAGAAATACGAGCTCTTGATTAACACACGCCCATTCCCAATATCTCACTTGCTCAGAAGCTTGTTTCCAACCAACAGCCCTTGCTCCATTGCTGGGGCACTTCCTGCTCTCCGTAAATCAATGAACTTCTTGGGTGCAAGCATCAGCCCAGGCATCTGCAGTACAAAGCAAATTCCAGGCCCTGGGCCTGATGCTGTGTCCCTCGTTGTGCGCCCCCAGCCACTCACTGCTCCCTCAAACACTCCATCTCCCTTATGCCTTTTTGTTTCCCCAGCACGGTTTTCCCATCTGGGCACACACAGCCCCCGCGCCTGGCCGCTGCTTTTGTTTTATTTTTCAATCCATCGTTCGTCCTCGTCGGCCACCAAAGGGATGCTGGTCTGTCTGGGAGACGATGGGCTTTAGCACCAGAGCCACATTTACCTGCGCTTCCCTGCTCCAGCTCCCCTCAAGAATCCGTGCCACTGACACTTGGGCGCCGAAAAAAATGCCCACTTCCCAGAAGAAGAGAAACAAAGGTGTCTGACACCGACGAGATGCCCGCACACTCAAATCCCCGCTGAGCACGGGGCATCCTGCATGCCCAGGTGGACTCTTCCATCTCTCGGCCGCGGGGACACTGCAGCGCGATGACAGCCGCGCCCTCAGCTGTAAAACCGAGGGGTAAAAAAGGGCAGATAAAAGGGAGGTAAAGCCGGGGGGTGTCCCCGCTCCTTCGGGCACCTGCCGGCTGTAAACGGTGACACGGCCGCGCGAGTGCCCGCGCTCCCCCCGCCACGGCCCCGGCACCGCCCGCCGCCGCCTCCCCGCGCCCGCCCCCGTCTCCTCCGCCCTCC